>BQNB010027368.1:0-54173 GCA_026074375.1 Tanacetum coccineum | reverse complement strand
GAAAGACACTTTCTCTCTCTAAGACTAATTAGCCAACCCATCATCTATTGCTTGTGTTATGATCTCTTGTATACTACACCAAGAACTCATCCTCTTATGCCCTGAAATGGTAACCAACGCCGACCGGTTATTGGAACGTTACATCGAAGGTCTACCTTTGAACATCAAGGGTAACGTAACCTCGTCCAAACCAGTAGATTTGCATGAAGTGATTGAAATGGCTCAAGGTTTGATGTACCAAGTGGTCCAAGAGTTAGGAGAAAAATCGGGTGACAAGCGGAAATGGAACGAAAACCACTACAACCACAACCCCAACAACACCAACAATACTAGCAACCTCAACCCGAACAAACGCTCAGAGACAACAAGGGTGTTTACAGTCGGACAAGGTTCTTATGCTGGCAAGTTACCTCACTGCAGAAAGTGTGGACGACACCACACTAACGCATGCCCTCTTGCTTGTTACAACTGTGGAAAGGCAGGACATAAGGCCAAAGACTGCCGAGCTCCACCTCGTCCCGCGAACCAAAGAGGACCAGGAAGCCAAAGAGGACAGGGAAGTGATGTCACTTGTTTCGGATGTGGCGAAAAAGGACATTACAAGAACAAGTATCCGAACAATGGGAATCAAGGCGGTGGAAATCAAATCCTCAGAACAATCAGAGGCAGAATCAAGGAAACCCTAAGGGAAATATCCAAGCATCAACCAGCACTCAAGGAGAACGCAGAGCACCTGGCAGAGTATACAGCCTATGTGCTGAAGCTGTTGTGAAAGATAACAATGTGGTGAATGGTACGTTCCTGATCAATAATGTTTATGCTTCAGTGCTATTTGATACTGGTGCGGATAGAAGCTTTGTATCATATGCTTTCAGTAAATATATAGACATCCCTCCTACATCCCTAGATACTAAGTATAGTGTGGAGCTAGCTAACGACAAGTCGCTAACCACAAGGACTATTTTGAGAGGGTGTACTCTTAACTTGCAAAATTACCTGTTCGAAATCGACTTACTCCCTATAGAACTAGGAAGTTTTGACGTCATTGTTGGAATGGATTGGATGGTCGAACATCGAGCAGAAGTTATGTGTTTTGAGAAGTACATTCGTGTTCTGTATAGAAATGATATGCTGATCATACAAGGCCAAAGGAGCGGAATTAAAAGCGAATCAAGATTAGAAGTCATCTCGAGCATCAGGACGCAGAAGTACATCGACCATGGATGTCAAGTGTGCTTGATTCAACTGATGAAGGAAGAAAAAAATCAAAATCCCAAAGAGGCGAATTGAAGATGTACCTGTTGTCAGAGACTTTCCGGAAGTATTTCCTGAAGAATTGCCAGGATTACCCCTGATACGCCAAGTAGATTTTCACATCGAGCTGATACCCGGAGCTGCACCTGTTGCACGTGCACCCTATCGTCTTGCGCCTGCAGAGATGAAAGAACTAGCCGAACAACTAAAAGAACTTTCTGACAAAGGTTTTATAAGACCAAGTTCCTCTTCGTGGGGAGCACCAATCTTATTTGTCAAAAAGAAGGATGGATCTTTCCGAATGTGTATCGATTATCGTGAGTTAAACAAACTTACAGTGAAAAATCATTATCCCTTACCAAGGATCGATGACTTATTCGATCAGTTGCAAGGATCCAGCATCTACTCAAAAATTGACTTAAGGTCAGGTTATCATCAGTTAAGGGTTAGAGAAGAAGATATTCCCAAGATTGCTTTCAGAACACGATACAGACACTATAAGTTCCGAGTTATGCCTTTTGGTTTGACTAACGCACCTGCGATGTTCATGGATCTCATGAACCATGTGTGCAAGCCATACTTGGATGAGTTTGTGATTGTGTTCATCGATGATATTCTCATATACTCCCGTAACGAGAAATAACACGAGGAACACCTGAAGAGTATTCTAGAGTTGCTAAAGAAAGAAGAACTGTATGCCAAATTTTCTAAGTGTGAATTTTGGATCAATACGGTAAAATTTCTTAGACACGTGATCGATAACAGTGGTATTCACGTGGACCCAGCTAAGATTGAGGCTGTGAAGAATTGGGCATCTCCAACCACTCCTTCGGAGATTCGCCAGTTCTTAGGTCTTGTAGGCTACTATAGGAGATTCATTGAAGGATTCTCTAAAATAGCTAAGCCTATGATTGAGCTTACGCAAAAGAACCAGAAGTTCGATTGGGGTAAAGAACAGGAAGAAGCTTTCCAGCTATTGAAGCAAAAACTATGTGTTGCACCTATCTTAGCACTACCGGAAGGCAGTGATGATTTTGTGGTGTACTGTGATGCATCCATAAAAGGGTTAGGTGCGGTACTGATGCAGAGAATGAAGGTTATTGCATACGCTTCTAGACAACTAAAAATTCATGAAAAGAACTACACCACTCATGATCTGGAGTTAGGAGCAGTAGTGTTCACCTTGAAGATCCGGAGACACTATTTATATGGCACGAAGTGTGTAGTGTTCACCGACCATAAGAGTCTACAACACATCCTAGACCAAAAGGACCTCAATATGAGGCAACGCCGATGGATAGAGCTCCTAAGTGATTATGATTGCGAGATTCGTTATCACCCGGGGAAAGCAAATGTAGTAGCAGATGCCTTGAGTCGAAAGGAAAGAATCGAACCGTTGTGAGTAAGAGCCTTGGTTATGACCATTGGCTTGGACCTTCCGTCACGAATCCTTAAGGCTAAAAAAGAAGCAGTTAAGGTCGAAAACATTGAAGCGGAAGATATTGAAGGCATGTTAAAGAAATTAGAAGCCCGCGCTGATGGGACATTATGTTTGGATAATAGAAGTTGGTTGCCATGTTACGGTGACACAAGGTCTTTGATAATGCACGAGTCGCATAAGTCAAAGTATTCTATTAATCCAGGATCCGAAAAGATGTACCATGACCTGAAGATACTATATTGGTGGCCAAACATGAAGGCTGACATTGCCACATATGTCAGCAAATGCCTGACTTATGCCAAATTCAAGGCTGAACATCAGAGGCCCTCTGGTTTATTGGTCCAACCCGATATACCAGAGTGGAAATGGGAAAAGATAACAATGGATTTCATCACCAAGCTACCCAAAACGGCAGCAGGATTCGACTCGATCTGGGTCGTTGTTGATCGCCTTAGCAAGTCTGCTCACTTTTTGCCAATGAAGGAAATGGATTCGACAGAAAAATTGACGAGGTTGTACATGAAGGAGATAGTAGCAAGACATGGGATACCGGTGTCAATCATCTCCGATCGTGATAGCCATTTTACCTCAAGAGTTGGGAAATCTTTGCATAAAGCTTTGGGTACGCAGTTGGACCTGAGTACTGCTTATCATCCTCAGACCGATGGTCAGAGTGAGAGGACCATTCAAACATTAGAGGACATGCTAAGAGCTTGCGTGATTGACTTCAAAAATGGTTGGGATAGGCATTTACCCCTAGTAGAATTTTCGTACAATAATAGTTATCACACGAGCATTAAAGCTGCACTTTTCAAAGCACTTTATGGTAAGAAGTGTCGTTCGCCTGTTTATTGGGCCGAAGTTGGAGAAGCACAACTTACCGGACCAGAGATTATCCACGAGACTACGGAGAAGATCTTTAAGATTAGAGATCGCATGCAAGTTGCACGTGATCGACAAAAGAGCTATGCTGACAAGAGGCATAGGCCCCTTGAGTTTGAAGTTGGAGATAAGGTTATGCTCAAGGTCGCGCCCTGGAAGGGCGTAATGCGATTTGGGAAACATGAAAAGTTGAACCCTCGTTATATTAGACCTTTTCGAATCATAGAAAGGATTGGTCTAATAGCTTACCATTTGGAATTACCTCAAGAACTTAGCCGAGTACACAATGTATTCCACGTCTGTAATTTAAAGAAATATTTGTCCGATGACACACTCGTTATTCCTTTGGAAGAAATCCAACTCGACGACAAACTCAACTTCATTGAAGAACCCGTAGAAATTATGGACCGCGAGGTCAAAAAACTCAAACGAAGACGTATACCTATCATTAAAGTCCGTTGGAATGCACGTAGAGGTCCAGAGTATATGTGGGAACGCGAGGACCAATTCAAGAGCAAGTACCCTCACTTGTTCGAAAATCCACCAGCTACTACAACGTCTTGATTTCGTGGATGAAATCTTCTAACCTGGGGAGGTTGTGGCACCTCGTAAGAAAATTAGATTCCCTTTTCTTTAAGTAAAAGTCATGTACTGCAAGTTTGCAAATTTACTATTAATTTTCAACGAGAAGTCATTTTATGATCGTCGTGCATTACTCCTTGTCATGGAAGGTTTGATTTGCACGCGAATATCACCATTATTACTCTGTGTCTAAAAGGATATTTTAGAACGCGTAATGATTATTTATCTCACTTTTGTGAAACGAGCCATTTACTTGTAGCACTTTACAAAACCACCTACATTCAAATTAATAACCATGGCGACTCTTAACCGAACCCAACAAAGATAAAATAAATTGTACACATATAAGGGCATGATAAAAACCAATACATGATATACACATATGAGTGCACAACATCTGATATGTACATATGAAAACATATAGAAAGCAATATACAATAATGAAGAAACATCTATCATCACCAAGCCTTATACACTACCCTACCAATTTCTTAATTTGAATATCTCCATCACATGATACGTCATACAAACCTGATACAAATTGAAATGAAAGAAATAGCATGATTCTATAATAGTATTACCTGATACAATTTCAAAAGGAAGGTAAAGTAGAGATGCCTTAACAGTATTATGAAAAGAAAATAATGGCTAACAGTATTAGAATCATCACCCTAGTGCAACAATGTGTATAGTATACATTCACATGTAATATATCAGTAACTAAGCCAACGATGCGAGTATAAATCAGGAACCATTCATGAGCAAATGTATTACAACTAAAATCTGAAAACACTAAGCAAACTATTCGGTTCAAGATCAAGTTTCGTTGAGTGCAAGAGCTAAGTTGGTGTCGGTTTTAGAAGAAGTAGCAACCAAGTTCAAATCTTACCACCATCTTTTCTTCCTCACCATCTTTCAACAAGCTCGGACCTCGGTAAGTTGTTCTCGTAACTTAACCTTCATAGGTCATTTGCTCGTAGTTTAACAAACCTCGACCTTTCACGACGTATACACGACTTGCATGGTATGAACCATGCAAGGTTCGCATGAAATCAAACATGAAAAGAATGTGGTCGTACATTACATAAAATAACGACGTGTGGAAAACTAGTAAACAAGATAAACAATGTAACGAACCTAGGAAAAATTACAATAACCTAAGACTTGAAGCGTTGGCTCACAAATGAGGCGTGTGAGTACAAGGGTACACGAAGGACTTCATAGGAAGCTTATGAGGTGACCTTGGTTCGTCACCTTGGACCTATCTAGTTGGCTCATGACGAGTCACAATGAGCCATGGGCTCATTGTTGGAACGTCACAACCGCTAAGAAACCTGAGAAAATCATGCTCGTTGCCATCTAGTCTGACCTCGTATCATGCTTGACTCGTATAGTAAGCCGCATCCATTGTTGTTCGTACCTAAGCTTCGGTCCTTGTGATTTCATGACCAGGCTGCTGCCACCATTGTCGAAACTCATGAAGTTTTGCAGCAGCTGCTGCTGCTGTCATGACCTTTTAGCTGTAAAATGACACCACAACGCCTTAGTTACGACCCTTACCTATCACATAACTAACATTATAAGAATAGAGATGTGCGAGTTTCATGGAAATTAATATACATGCATGCGTACATAATATGAGAAGAACACTAGAGATAAATGAACAAAGGTGCGTGAGTGGAAGCAAATGACACCACAACAGTGGTTGTCTTGTTGGCTGCGTCAGAATCAGAAGAAAAAGAAAGTGAAATCAGTAGCCATGTGAGTTTAGTATAAAGAAATGGCCATGTGGGTATATTATATAAAGATATATATATATATATATATATATATATATGACATTATAGCAACTTGCATGTACCTTTAAAAGGTAACTTTTATACGTAAAGAAGTAGGGAATGTGCAAGATTTCGGGTCCTCAAGGCTCAAGCAAAATGGGTAAACTCTTTAACGAACCAATATTTATTCCGATAAGTAAGAAATCTAAATAATGTCTTTCGATGGTTTAAAAATAGTGACAACGAAACCAAGTTTAAACGTATAAACAAATTTAACGCGGTTTATAAAACTCATTTAATGTTAAAAATATTTTAAAGCTTGTTCGTGGTTTAAACATGGAAAGTCATACTAATAAAAGAGTATAAAACATAAAAGTTACATGTATTGCATATATACTATTATTTGGAAAGTCAAGTGATAAAAATGTATTTTCTGATAAGAAATTTAAACGAGTTGAGCGAGCCATAATATATAAACCTGATAATTACACAAATAAATTAATGACTTCAATGTAAATAAATAAACGCGATAAATATAAACCTAGTAACTTACAAATAATGTTTACATTTCTTAGATATAAATCACATGAACTTGTAAATATAAGTGCGACACATAATAATATTAACAGATCCTGTATAGACACTTATAATTGTAAAGTCGTCACTAGAGCCACGGTTTAAACAACATTTTGAAAACATAAAACGTTACATCATAACGACCATGCCTTTTGACCATTTGCATAATTAATTGCATACATTAAGTTTTAGAATGTAAACTTAGATTTGTCATAATTACTTTGGTGTTTGACTGAGTCACTATTTGACGTACATTGATCCATTATCAATCAAGGCGATTAATCGACAAGGTGAGTTTTCATAGCCCCTATTCTACTGTTTTAAGTCATCTTTTGAGGTGAGAACATTGCTTATTTCAAACGTGTGAATACAAGTACAACTACTCATTACTGATTGGTCTAAGTTCCTATTTAACCCAAGTTGCTATTTGCCCGAATTATCATAAACCGTCAATTGCTTAACCAATTAGGTTGGTTAAGTGAGCGCGAATGTTATGGATAGATCTATCGGGATTGATGTCCCTGTTTGTCTTGGACTGACATTAGTCAAGCATGCACAGTTTCATTTGAGTCAGATTACGGGTGTCCCGGGTTAGACACCTGCAAGGGCATTCATTCATTGTTAGTATATGTTAACGCTTCGGTGTCATGAGCTTAGACAATAGTAATGCAATTTATATGACTTTGTATCTGTTATATTGTCATATGTGGATGAAATCTTGTGATTCATAAAACACTACACTTTCTGCTTAAACAAACCTACGAACTCACCAATTTTATGTTGATACTTTAGCAATGTTTTTCTCAGGTGTTAAGAACGAAGATGCTATATGAAGTCTCATGCATTGCAGTCATTTTCCCGTTATCTGAAGATCACTTGTACTATTTAAAACAATGTCGTATTGTCTATTTTATGCTTCCGCTGAATGTTAAACAATTTATTATTTCCTAATCCAAGTGATTCGTCTTCTTAAAACGTCCCATATAGAGGTCGTTCTGTATTGCTTAGAAGTATGATAATCATGAAGTCACACGCCCTCGGTTACCATTATACTTTGATATTTGGGGGTGTGACATACTCCATAGGAGGATACTACCAAGACTAGATTACAATTGACTCAACAAACATCAAAAAATATATTTCTTCTACCTGCCACGGACCGTGATATCAAGATCATCACAAATAGACTGCAGGTGCTCGGACAAATCATGATTCTCGTATATATCGTCATCATACGGGTCATAATCATCATTATCCGAATAAGAATCCATCTATTGTTCCAACAAGCTATTAGTACCATAACCTTTATCACTTCCATCTTTACCACTCGTTGAAATCCTTAGGTTAGCAGCTAAACGTTTAACATATTACTTGACTAAGATATTTTCTCATCTTAACATTGTTTTCTTCGGAAAAAATACGTGTAGATATGCATATAATTGTTAACGGGACAAATTTAAGGGCCCTTAAAAATTTTGAGGCCATGTGCGGTCGCACACCCCGCACACCCTCAAAGACGGCCATGTTATATCTTATAGTTTATGCTCGTTTAGATCCTTAAAAATGAGATTGGTGTATTATTTATAAAAATTTTAGTTTGCTACAAAAACTGATAGCTATTAACTACTTAATGACCAACTAAAAAAATGCGATGCCTTATTTAGAAAGTACTATCATCTAACCAGTAATAATAAAGTTTATCTATTGCCCGTGCCGGGGCAAGTTTTAATCAGACAATTGTTTTTAACCGAAATAATCTATTTGATTTATGGTGTTTGTGGCCTAGCGGCACTAGGTTATATGAGAATATAGTATTCAACTAAGTATTTGTTGGTTCAAAGTTCATTTATGACATGTGTGATATTTTAATGTTTATAGTAACAGATTTTGAAACCTAGCTAAAACAAGATATATATTAAACAAAACCAAAAATATAAAAAGAGTATAGTGTTTTGTAAATCATATGTAAGAACAGCACGTACATACATTCAATACATTGACAATGTGATACTGACTATGACTAGAAACTTTGTGGAGTTTTAATTGTATTTTTCATAAATGTGAATATCGATTATGTTTCTCTCTTTTATTTTAATTTACAAAAAGTAGACTAAACCAAACGTATCAAGCTTATCATTAATATCATTATGCTTACTACTATACTAATTATAATATTATGTTTACTACTATACTAATTATAATAGTAATAGTGTTATGTTATTGATTAACAATGATATATTTATTTTGAAAGGCATTATCAATGACATATATCTTCATGTGAATAAATCATTTATGTTTTTAGTAATCATTTTCTTATATGAATTACTTCTTCCGTCTTAAAATTATTATGCACAAACAAAAAATACACAGTTTAAGGTGTTTTGGAAAAGACAAATAAATGTTGTTTGTCCGAAGCAATCCTTCAAACGATTTCTAAAGCGGAACCACGTATTAAGAACTATCCCTACAAGACATCGAAAAAGGGTTATGATCCCTTAATGTCGAGTGACACCAAAATATATACACATGATCACACGATATATTTACACTTAAACGTTTATTAAACCCGAGCAAGAAAAGAAGGTACAAATAAAAATCACTCCCTAATATCTACTTATAGAGAATGAGGAGGAAAAACCTAATCCTTGGTGAACAAAAGATCTACAATGGGTTTATGGCATTAAATAGTTACGTACTTTCTCAAATGTGTCGATATGGTACGTGTACTCAAAAAATTACTCATATGATACCTCAACTTTCACTTTCGTGAAAATATGGTCGCACTTTTACCGACTACCGGTTAAATTTGTTCCAAAAAACTGACGTGGCATTTTATTAATAAAATATGAAGTATTTGTGTGTATTAAACACACATTAAGTAGTTATCTACTTTCTCAAATGTACTCATACGGTACGTATACTAAAAATGCTACGCTTTTATATTTTTTTGTACGTTTTCATATGTTTTTGTATGTATTCAAACGTTTGGTACGTTTCAACTATTTTTTGCACGTTTTTATACGTTTTTGCACGTTTTTGTACGTTTTATACGTTTTATACGTTTGCACACGTTTTCTTACGTTTTTGTACGTTTATTATACGTTTTTGTACGTTTATTATACGTTTTTGTACATTTTTTAACGTTATTATGTCTATACGTTTTCACCGTACAAAAAACGTATAAAAACCGTATAAAGGAGATAAAACGTACATAAACGTATAAAAACGTAAAAGAAGTATGAAAAGTATGAAAACATACAAAAAAATAAAAAACTGCATAAAACGTACACAAAGGTATAAAAATATACACAAACGTATAGAAATGTATAGAAACGTAAAAAAAGTTAGAGAACATAGAAAACGTATAAAAACGTAAAAACGTAAAAAAAATGTAAAAAAACCCTATAAAACGTACAAAACGTAAAAAAACCATAAAAATAGTAAAAAAGGATAAAAACGTATACAAACGTTTAAAAACGTACACAAACGGATAAAAAACGTAAAAGAATTAATAAAACGTATAAAACCTAAAAAAAGTTATAAAACGTACAAACGCATAGAAACGTAGAAAATGTAAAAAAGGTAAGAAAACATACAAAAGCATACAAATACATAAAAAAACATACAAAAACGAACGAAAACGGACGAAAACATACAAAAAACAAAAAACATTAAAAAATCGTAAAATACGTACACTTTTGATGACTTAGCAGGCCACATCATCAGTTTGCAAGTCAAGCAGGTGGGAAAAAAAGTTTGCGACCATATTAATAGGTTTCTGAAAGTTGAGGTATCATATGAGTAATTTTTTGAGTACATGTACCATATCGGTACATTTGAGAAACTACGTGGCTATTTAATGCCATAAACCCATCTACAATTGAGGACGTTATGAGATTTCCTAAATACATGACTAACCTCTTTAAGTTTGAGCTAAACTACAACTATCCCCCCTAAACTTATATACTAACTACCCCCTAAACTTATATACTAACTATCCCCCTAAACTTATATCCTAACTATCACACACTAATATTCTAGCAATTTCCACCTTAGTGGTGACAGCTATCCTTCTCCAATACACATCAGCTCCAACGAGTGCGAAAACCTCGAATCGAGGACCACCTTCATCAAGGCACCACTAGCTATACCCGCTACTAACCTTAGCTCAAATCCCGACTCTGCAGAGAGACCCTTTAGCCATGTATCCTCCTACAATTCTCTAGTAAGTGTCACATACTTCATTTTATTGTTAAAAAGCCATCATGGGTTGCAATATATGTGATCTAGTTAGAGGACTTGTTTAAAGAAGGGCTTTAATCCACAAAATTGAGTTTCTATTATAATGGTGAAAAGCTAATTGTGAGATTCATTACGAAAGCTAGTTTTAAATGAATCAATCAATCAAGCTTGGACCCATGCAACTGATTGACCTCCCTCAAAAGAGCTAGTCTAGAAAATTATTTGACTCCCCAGAGATGATAGCTTCTTTTACTATTGCTTATGAGTTTGCATCGCTTTTATAGAAGGGGAAATTGCATTCATTCCTAAACTCGTATGTAGTCACTGAATGGCACCGCTCGATTTTACTACCTAAGATGTTCCTCTCGGTACCAGCTTGAGTTAGCGTAAGCGGCTTGTAAGACCAAAGAGTTAGCCACCTTCTAAGTAAGAGGAAAACTAGACCCGACTAAATAGATTTGGGAGAAAGAAAGGAATATTGCTCTGAAATAGATAACTTAGAGCTGGGGTGGGAACCCAATTGATATGTCACAAGAAGGCATTGACGAAGTTGATGATTGTCACCTGTTAGTGTTAGACATTTAGATAGACGAATGCAAACTAGCAAACTACACTACATGAGAGGGGTGAGGGATGTTAAGAAAGTTTGGTAGATGGAAGGTTTGAGTCTAATTGGAAAGAGAACCTGTATGTGACCACAATGACTATATGCTTAGCACACCTTTAGATCAAAGAGTGAATTTTTGGAATGGGAATGGATGAAGCGGGGTGGAGGAATGGTCAACTCATTAGGCTCATGATCTGAAGACTACAATTCAAATCTTGTCCTTGCCTAATCGCTTGAGATCATTTTGGTGGTCAAAGTTGTGTTACCAGTTAGAGAATGTTCGGATGGTGAAAAGTTTAATATTAAGTCTTAACAAAGCAAGTACGGTTCAATGGTTGTAGAATCATAGTTAAAATTTTGGGTAATTAGATTGCCCCGACAGGGCTCTGACTTAGACGGTCCTGAGAAGTGCAACACTTTGGTAACTGATCCTTTTGCAGGTGAAGGGGTAGAGTGCTCCCCGGTCTCTCATGGAAATAGTTTACCTTTCAAATGTTTTGCCTAGCTCACCCAACATTCATGTAACCTAATCTCATACCTTATGACTGATCTACCCATGACAGAGATCGATCTACCAATGGCACACTCACAATCCACAAAAACTTATGCGTCAGTTTGAAGTCCACGATCAAACTCATCTAATACACAAACATCCACAGATGCCATATCAAGTCTCGTGTAGACCACTGGATAATCATCACTCACGAATTCATATATACATAACCCTTTACTCTTCTTTTCTTCATCATGATTCCCTAACAGACTACCTCCAACGACAGCGTAAAGTTCCCCCTAAACAATATCTTAACTGACATCCCATTGGAAAACTTAAATCCTGACACCCTCGAAGTATTACCACTCTAATTCTTGAAGATCTTTATACCAAGTATATGTTCCTTTGCTTCATCCAACAAACCCTTAACAACCCAGATCTCAGCCTTACTTTCGCAAGCAAGCCCCATATAATCTGTATGTAGGAATAGATATATGGTCATACCTTGTGCATACTTCCAATAATATATGTTGTTATCGTTACTGCTTTGCCTGAAATCGTTGCTGACATACACCATCCAGAGTATCCATATCTTCTTTCATTACAACCATCCACATGGAAATTATCGCACAAGTAACTGCATCCCTGAAGCTCATTGAATCATGTGCTTCTTCTTTAATCACTCCAACAACACTTAAAGGAGCCATATTATTGTCACCTCTTTACCTTAGTGGTTCTCGTACTAAGTATTGCTCCCTATTATGTGCAAACTGATAGTCGATAAGATCTTGAGTATGAATAACATGTGAACCATCACCCATATCACAACTCCTTATAGGTTCCACCTCAAATCCACGATCTTCCTGTGGTTCCACCTCAAACTCAACTCCATGCAACATTTGCGTTGAACCCGTACCTACACCAGACACTCTGAGAGTATCCATATACCAACCATTCTCAAAGTAAACCATGTCCCCAAACATGATAATGTCAAACTTAACCGTTAACATCCTATAAACATTTGTAAAATTGATTGAACCTAGTGAAAAACCTCACCGAAATCAACTAACAAGTACGGTGTGTGCAACTATTCAAAGAATGGATTTTTCTTCATTGTTTAATCTATTCAACCCTTGTAGAAAACCCTAACAAGAAATAGACTAACCTGAGAGCTACCCCGAAAAAAACCCTTTGAAGTAATCTTTTTTCGATTAAACCTAACAAGCATGAAACTTGTAATCCAAGTAACAAACTAGTCAATAAAACCCTTGATAGGAAAACCCTAACAGAAATACCTTGAAAAAAATCAATCAAATAAAACCATTTGATGACACCCTTCCTCAAATCGATCAAACTTCACCACTAAGTAACCTTTTTTAAGCCGGAACCTTTAAAATCTTGTCACCTTTGAAGCTCAAAACTAAAAATCCAAGAACCTTGTGACAAAAGAAAATGATTTCCTATAACCCTAAAAGAATTAATCTGCCTCATTTCAAACCAATATCAAGAACCATTTAATCTACGCACATAGCTAATCACTAATAGAAAATGCAAAGAACACAACAATGAGATCAGTAACTTTGACATGCTATATCTCCTTGCTGGAAAGTTTGATGCAGGATCCCTCCGTTAAGATCCTATATCTATGTATTTCTAACATAGAATTCGAGTTTCGTAGAAATCCAACATTAACGAACACGCTACGTCAATTTTCCTACATTTACATAGTAACCGACGAACTAAACTTAGTTCAAGCATTTCTCTTGTACGACTCTCTCCATGTTTAGTGAATTGTTCTTCTCAAACAAGGCTCGAATACCAATTTTTGGATAAAAACAAACCTAAATCTTAGTGCGAAATTAATCAAAGAGTTCCCAAGAAAAGTCACACCTCAAGATCAAAAGAAAATCAACAAACGATAGACAACATGGTTTAGTAAGTATCGTTAGTGCCTACGTATAACTCTTAAGCTGGAAATTGTAATATGTAGTAGTAATACTTTGGATGTTTTACACGTGACTTAGACAATATTAGGGGTTTAATTTTGTTTTGTATAAATAGAGTTTAGAATTAGACCTAGATAAGGAAACTAGATGCTTAGCTTGCAAGGCAAGCATATGTGGTCCTATGGAATTCAAATTTCATAGGTATTCTACCCCCATCATCTCTATAAATAGAGGTGAGGGGATGGTAGTTTGTAAATTCTTCCTTGTTAATTCGTTAATTAATACAATGTAACATTTGAGTCATGCGTGTGATCACTTTGAGTCAGTATCTACGCTAGCTTTCAAGGTTTGTTGGTTTTTATTCAATAATTGGTATCAAAGCTGAAGAATATTAGATATCTTTTAACAACAAGAACTAGAGAGAGAAAGTGGGAAGGAAAGAAGTATTTTAGAGAGTGAAAGACAAGAACATGAAATGCATAACTATGTGAAAAATACAACCAACCAACCACCTTTCCAAGGCGTGAAGAGGTGTATTTATACTTACAAATGGCATGTGGGCTTGGGCTTGCATGGATTAATCTATGGGCCTTTGCTAACTAACTATGTAAGTTTCCAAAAATTACTTAACGAGCTAACAACTGTTATCTATGGAAGCGACCAACACTTTCCTAGGAATTTCGTATTCTTAACAATCTCCCCCTAAGGGAGGTTGCTCCATTTTACAAAAACTTAAACTTAGCATACTATGCTTTAACTTTATTCTTGAGCTCATTTAACTTCAATCATTAATCTTGTGGTTTGATGTAGTGATCATAGACGTTAGGTCTTGAGCTTGTTCCTTAGCTTGTCTTGAATGTGATCTTGAACACCTTGAAATCATTAATCCATAATCTCGTTTTGCCATCTTATAAATTTTGCCACTATGTGATCTTGTGACTTCTGGACCGACATGCTCATACCTCTCTTCATTTGTTGACTTGAAAAGCTTTAATGTTGCATCTTTCTTGAAATTCTTTAACTTTAACACTTCGTCACTTTAAGAAAGACGTTCGGTATCAGAGTAGCAAAAGTCTTGAAACATGTACTTGAGCTTTCATGATGTCTTTATATTTTCCGGTCGGGTATGAGCATGTAGCTATGAATCTTGTGAGTCAGCTGGAATCAGGTACGTTCACCTCCATCTTTAAGTGGCATGCATTAAAACAGTTAGCAATAAAGAGGGGGGATATGGCTTTGTCATTCGCCCGTGTTTGGTTGGAGTAACCTTCAAATCTGCGAGGATCGACTTGTGATCAGGTAGATTCAATTTAAGAAGAATCTCCTTGACAAGATTTCCAGCTAAAGTATCGAATCTTTCTAACACATTTGTGTTAGATTCATCAAACTTAGCATGTTCTCATTATCGGAACGTCTCAAAGCAGACAGCACGATAAGAGTGAACCAGGGAGTTACCATCTTACTGTTTGAAATAAAAATTGATTTGAAAATCAATTGATGTGTCACTTGCTAAAATGGTTTTGTGACACATCAAGAGTGTTAATCATTTCAAACTTTATCATCAATCGTCAATTCATAACCTGGAACAAGTTTGATTCTTATAGAATCGCACCATCGTTTATTTCTAGTTGTTACAAGTTTAATTCGTATAGAATCGTATAAGTCACCTACCATGAGCTAGTTTGATGTTGGCTCAAGCAGGATTTCCATCTTCACTGTGAATTATATCACTTGGATGTTCTAGCAAATTCATAAGGATAATGCGTAGGACTCTTAATATATTTCTCGTTATTCACATTGTGTGAGATAGCAAGCATAATTTTAACAAGTGTCCTAATGATATTTATGGATGATCTCTTTTGGCTCTAGACTCAATAGTGCACTTTGATTTTAGTGATCGGAGGCTGGAGCAGACTGCCACCTTTTCAATATCAACTAACTCGGAGTGAGAAAGTTAATAGAAATACGTGTAATCTCTGTGAGAAATGAAACAAGAGTCTGTTGAGAGACCTTGAGTGGCTAAGGAGGGTTGTGCATAGTGTCACTAGGTCTATGGTTGTCTTCAATGTCAGAAAACAACTTAGTGTTTCCGACAGATTATGTATTGACCTGGTTTCTGCCTAAGTGTATGGAGGGCTTCTTTCTTTTCACCATTTATCCTTACATTTCTTTTTCATTCTTCAACCCCTTCAATGCTTACCGAGACTTCATAACTAACACCTTGTTGGGTTTATTCCAGTGTTAGCTCCATCTCAATCGGCATTATTCCCGATTCTCACTTTTTCTCCTTTTGTGTCATACCTAAGGACTTCTACACTATCTAGTAGATATCCTTGGGCAGATCCCTCTGGTTCTGGCTAGATCATGGGATTTGAATACCTATGCCTAATCACCTTATAACTTCATAAATTTAAGTACATGATCGGTCTTTTGGGTATTCCATTTCAATTAAAACCAAAATCATTGAAAATTTCAATCAAAGTGTTTGTTATAAATATCAAAAGATTTACACTTTGAAAGTTTTTCATCATCACTAAAAGCTCCCCCTTAACATGTGCATCGTAATCGTAGTACATGCTAAGTGTGGAGTGAATTGAGTTCATTTAATCTGATCGCATTTCAATACAAATTAGATTCAGTTTAATCACATTTTCTCCCCTTATCCAAAATGTTAATCCCTTGATATTTTGGATATCAATTGATTAAACGTTCAGGGACAAAATGTTACACAATATCTAACAGGATCATTTTAATGCTCCCCCTCAATATTTGAGGGAATATAAGACAGTGCTGAGTACAATAATTTGAATTTTTTTGAATTTACTAAGAAATTCTTGAAAATTTTATACTCGAGCACTCCTTAATATCACCATAATGTCTACACTACATATATACAAATTTCACAAGTTATTAATTACGTAGAAGGATTGACCTGTTATGATAAGGACATCATATAATAAATCATATGGTCCTTTGTAGCAGCCGAAAGTCTCCTCCGTAAGGTATTTCACCAACAAACTTTTCCAGACTACGCATCAATCTTCTACCTCTGAGTTTCTTATCAATGGCATTTATCATCACCTGAGCTCTCTACTTGTCTTGTTTGCTCCATTTTCTCATTGGCAAGTACTCCATCTGAATCCCAGTAGCAATATCATTGAGAGCGGTACGAACATGGTTTAGTGTGCCGTCACTAAACTTGTGAAGTTCATCAGTGCGCATCAAACGATTTCTATCCATGTCATCTTAATAGATAATGCCTTGGATATCATGGCAAGCAGTGTAGGGAGTCATTTTTCTAAGATCTGAACGGTATGAGTCTGGTCTTAAGAGATTTATCTTCTTCTGATAGCTTTCAACTGCCAGTTGTAAATCCTCCATATGTTCTTGAATGACAATGCGTCTCGTGTACATTCTCAAAGCTACATTTAGTGCAAATCGTTCATCCAAATTGAGGTTGGTCAGGTTACCTTTAACAAGAAGAAGTAAGATATCTTCAATGTCTTGGCGACGAAGTCTTTTGAAGTCGCCTTCTCGAAACCTGTACAGCTGATCGTCCTGCCTTTGAATAGTAATCTCTTCCAAATGTTTGTAACCAAAGAACTTCATGATCTTGAGACTGGTAACAACAATGATCATGTGTCTTGAGTAGACATCTTTTAAAGTTTCCATGTTGGTAGCATATCCATAGAATCTCTAACATTTTGGTCCCCAGTGATATGTTCCCCAGTAAGCATACTTGTCGTAGATAACTTGTGCTGGACTCCATATACTTCTATGAACTTTGTTTTCAATCCACTTAACATGACCGTAATCAGCAGCCTTCGTCTTGGTAAGTGAGGTTGTATACTTTTGACTTAAGCTCCCTCTTTTCAAATATTCAAGATCATTATTGATGAAGTGATCAAAAAGGATAACAATTAAAGGAAGGGGCTTGCTGAGATCATGGGGATATGGTATTCCTTCAGGATTATAACAAGCTAACTGATCATTGGTAGCTTTGAATACTTCTTCCAAGTGGTATTCTAATTCCACTACACTCTTGCACGTGCCTTTCATGAGATCATATGTTGGACCGGTCAACACATCTTAAGTCAGATTATTTAATTTTAGCCGGTTCATGATAAAGGCAGAGAAATCGATAGGAGTAGCCAGGAACTTATTAAACAATGATTGTGTGCCTGAAGCTTGAGCCAACTGAGTCATCCATGATTGAGGAGGTCATTCGTTAGTAGTCTTTGTTTCATTCCATTCACGATCAGGAGTTTGAGAGCCTGATGGATTCTACAGTCGTTCATCAACAGCTATTATCTCTCTTACATGTGATATATCATCATTTCCCGTGTTGAACTCTTGATGCAATGGTTCTTCTAAATTATCAACCCTTAGACCATGCTCTTCTGCTTGACCAGACTTGCCTGATGATTTTGGTTGAGATCTAGATGCACCTTTTAAAGAACTTGTAAACTTGGACTCCTTTTGAGTTGCTTATTTTGATGACTCTTCCTTGCCTGATCTCCTTTGATTTATCCCTCGGTTTGATCCAGTGGAGGGTTCTTCATCTTTGTCTTGATCATCACGTCCTCTCTTTAGGGTCACCACATCACCATATGAGGCAAAGAGGTCCTTGTCTGAGTTATACGATTAAATTAATGTATTATAGAGATTCTTCTGAATGTTTAATCTGTTCATTAATTTATTTTCTTTAATTTTGTCGATGAGAATCTTCTTTAACTCGAATTCTGAGAGAGTTGTTACTATAACATAAGATGTCTGAGGTTGACTGGATGATATAGCCAACACTTCAGCTCCTTGAGATTCTGTGACATACTTCTCAACCTTTGGCATGATCTTGGATACTTGAGCTTTAACCCGATCCTTGATTATAGCCTTAATGTTTGAGTCTATCTGTTTAAGAAATTCGTCATTCTCTGCTTGAGCTTCTTCTCTGAGCTTGTTGGATTGTAGCTGAACAACCACATTTACTGCATCTTTCATCTTAGACGCAAGGTAGTTATCAACAATGCCCGGAATAGATGATAAAGCTTTAGAAAATTGATTGGTTTGTTTGAGCTCAGACAGTTCAGTCTCTAATGAGGAAACCCTTCGTTCAAAACCAAATAGAGATGCAAAGTTGGGGATTTCTGGTAAAGTTGTTGGTGTTGTGGAATCATGTGTTTTTTGTTGAGGTTGAATGATTGGAATGGGTGGTTAAGGAGATGTAGTATCAGAAGAAGGTATCTCAGTAGTGGCGGAAACTGATACAATGACAGGAATATCTGATTAAATGTTTGGATTTAAAATCTTTTTCCTTTTTTGCATTTTTCTTTTTGATTTTGTGTGTCTGGTTCTAAATGAGTGTATGTTTCCCTCTAGCCGTGTCCGTTTTTACTGAAAACTGTACATCTATGTGTTGTTTTGTCTTGATCATCACGTCCTCTCTTTAGGGTCACCACATCACCATATGAGGCAAAGAGGTCCTTGTCTGAGTTATACGATTAAATTAATGTATTATAGAGATTCTTCTGAATGTTTAATCTGTTCATTAATTTATTTTCTTTAATTTTGTCGATGAGAATCTTCTTTAACTCGAATTCTGAGAGAGTTGTTACTATAACATAAGATGTCTAAGGTTGATTGGATGATCTAGCCAACACTTCAGCTCCTAGAGATTCTGTGACATACTTCTCAACCTTTGGCATGATCTTGGATACTTAAGCTTTAACCTGATCCTTGATTATGGTCTTAATGTTTGATTCTATCTGTTTAAGAAATTCGTCATTCTCGGCTTGAGCTTCTTCTCTGAGCTTGTTGGATTTTAGCTAAACAGCCATATTTACGGCATCTTTCATCTTAGACGCAAGGTAATTATCAACAATGCCTGGAATAGATGATAAAGCTTTAGCAAATTGATTGGTTTGTTTGAGCTCAGACAATTCCATCTCTAATGAGGAAACCCTTCATTCAAAACCAAATAAAGATGCAAAGTTGGGGATTTCTGGCAAAGTTGTTGTTGTTGTGGAATCATGTGTTTGTTGTTGAGGTTGAATGATTGGAATGGGTAGTTGAGGAATTGTAGTGTCAGAAGAAGGTGTCTCAGTAGTGGTGGAAACTGATACATTGACATGAATATCTGATTGAACATTTGGATTTAAGATCGAGTCGATACATGTATCTGAAGAGGGATTAATGAATTTAGACACCAAATCTGATGAAACATAGGAGCTTTGTTGTTGCACTACTAGAGGTTCAGTAGTCAAAGTCACGTGAACCTCTTCTGTCTCTTGATTATTTTGAGCATTTGTCATTTCAGCATCTTTTCTGTCCAGGTTAAGATTTAAGTCTCTGTACAGTTCCTCATCTTCTTCTTTTTCTTGTTCTCCTCCTATAACATCATCATCATCCTCTTGATTTTATTCTTCTTTCGTAATTTCATAATCAGGTGGTGTTGAAACCATCTAATCAGAAGATACGTCCTCATCATCATTTGCTTTTTCTTCTTCTTTTTCGTCTTCTTGATCATCTGCTTTGTATGTGGGCAAGTTTGGGTGAACAAAATCATCTCTGTCGTTATCTGATTTTGTTTTTCCACTTACATTCTCTTGGACATCATCTTCATCATCATTGTTATTTTCACTATCATGCTCGTCATTGTCTTCATCATCCTCTCCTTGCCTGTATGTCCAAGATTCTTCTTCACTCTCTGATCTGTATTCGGGTACATCGGGAACCTCTGGTTTGTCACCGGCTCCTTCATTTGTACCAGATATGTTTTGTTGCTGCTCATTAGGAACCTTTGACTGAATGTTAACTCCATCACCTGAGCCACTAAAGTGAGAGTTGTGAGTTTGTATCTTGCTCCTTTCAATAGCAATCTTCATCTATTGAGGTTCAGTCAAAGCGACTTCAAATAGCATCGTTAGACCTTTTGACTTTGATGCAGATTGCTTCTTCTTGGCAGGTTTATCTCCCTTAGCTAAGGTCGTGATTCTTTTACCTTTAGAAGCTTGAGTAGACTTCGTTTTGGGAGATATTCAAAATAAGCTTTCTTCTTTGTAGTTTTAGGTTTTGGAATCTTTTCACCAGTAGCATAAGCACGGTAAGTCATGTAGGCTTCAGACTCTAACATAGCTTGATTGGTCAAGTGCTGAGGGAGAATAGCACCGTATACTTATGTGTCCTGATGTTTAGAAATGACTCTTACTGTGGTGAACATGAATTCATCCCTGGCATAGTGCCAAAACATCTTGTTTCTCCTTAGGATTCCGTGATCCTTTGCCATGAAGTAGTCTACAATGACTTTGGTAAATCGTGGATAGTACATGTCATTGTTCTTCTTAGAATTTTTGTTTTCCACTTGATACACTAAATCTTTCCACAACAAGTAGACATAATCAACAGTCTTGTTATGATACATTCCCCAAAGAATTTGAGCACATAACAGTCTAAGACTCTCCAGAGCAGTAGTTTTTCCACTTAGACACTTGTTGATTATGGCGGCAAATGATCTCCATGGTTGATGCATGTGATTGACGTTGACATTGGATAAAAACTTGATCTCCCCGGTGTGTCCAAGGTCTCTAATAAAAGATAGGATCTCCTCTTCAAGTGGGGGTTCTTCAAATATCTGACCAAGGAGTTTAGGGAAAATCTTGAGCATATCTCTGAAGTTATCAACGTTAACAGTGTAACTTTTGCCATTCAACTTGAAACAAAGTGAAGAATGATGTCTTGAGACAGTGACCCAGAACTCTTGTATGTATATTTCCGGTACATCAGCAGAGATCTCAAATGCATTGTAGAATGGAGTGAGTTTGAGAGCATCTAAAGCCACTTGAAGAGTAGGTTCCTTGGATTTGAGAATTAAGCTTAGTCAGAGATTGCTTTTCCCTATCTTAAGACGGTCAGCAGAGGCGACTAACTCATTATCCAGTGCCTATTGCTGAGCTCTTGTAGTATCCATGATTCTGCTAAGATAGGACCAATATAGTTTATGTACAATTAATTTTATACAATATACTATATGGACCTATTGAATGAGCACATAAAGTTGATTCATGACGTGAACGATGCTTTAGTATTTAGGATCTTTAAGACTCTTTGCACTTATTAAGATCTATCCATTTAAAAATGACAACTTAAGCCAACTTAACTTGTTTTAGAGTGTTTAATTAACCAAGTTTAATTAACTCCCTAATTAAGTTTTTAAATCGCCTTTTATATTAGAAATTTGATCTTAAGTGTGTTTGGTCTTGATAGAAAACTAGTTGATCGGTTCCTTAATTTGACTAGTTGTTTAGTTTCCAAAGGTCATGCAGTTGTTCGGTACCTTAATACACTGAGTTGTGCGGTTCCGTATTACTCTAAGTTGTTTGGTTCCTACTAACTATTGAGTTGTTCGGTTCCTTCTAAACTGCAGAGTTGTTCGGTTCCTACTAACAACAGAGTTGTTCGGTTCCTACTAACAAATGAGTTGTTCGGTTCCAAGTGGCAACATAGTTGTTCGGTTCCTTATAACAAATGAGTTGTTCGGTTCCTTCATACAAATGAGTTGTTCGGTTCCTTATGCAAACTGGTTGTTCGGTTCCTTAAAACAAATGAGTTGTTCGGTTCCTTCATACAAATGAGTTGTTCGGTTCCTATTAACTAGTGAGTCGTTCGGTTCCTTGAGACCCATGAGTTGTTCGGTTCCTAAAGCATACAAGTTGTTCGGTTCCTTCTAACTACTGAGTTGATCGGTTCCTACTGACAATAGTTGTTCGGTTCCTACTAGCCACTTAGTTGTTCGGTTCCTTCTATCAACGAGTTGTTCGGTTCCTTAATACAACGAGTTGTTCGGTTCCTTCTAACTACTGAGTTGTTCGGTTCCTACTAGCCACTTAGTTGTTCGGTTCCTGCTAACAACGAGTTGTTCGGTTCCTTCTAACAATTGAGTTGTTCGGTTCATAAAGAGATCATGTTGTTCGGTTCCCAAAGACAACGAGTTGTTCGGTTCATTTTTTCATTTTTCACAAACAAGTCATTTTAGGCAATCACACATGTTCCATTAGTATACATATGATTAAGTTATCATTTAGGCACTAAGATAACAACATTTAAGTCACAGACACAACATGAGAGAACAAAAACGAGCAATTTGTAACCATTTTAGCACATACAATCCAACGAATACAAGTAGTGGTGAGATTAAGACATTCAAACACATTCAAGACAGTAGTAATTAGCTCCTAGACACAAAACCCATAAGCTTTTTACAATATTTCTCATACACCCTTATTTTTGCACCTAAACATATTAAGAACACATTCATATGAATTCCAAATTAACAACTGCTTTAAATGGGTGTTCGACACTCCAAAGCAAACAATACCCCTCACTCAATTTAGTCTTTTATGCAGTTTTGATTTTGAGGAACCCTAATTTGATTAGTAGGGTTTTTTCAAAATCAAACCCGTATGAAAACTTGATTCGACTGAGATGTAAGTTGTTTGGAGTGAGGTGAATGAGTTCTTAGTGGTACCTTAGGGATGAAAATGACTAGAGATGGAGATCAAAGTATGGCGATCGTGTGTGTGTGGGTGGTTTCTTGAGTGTGTGTTTTATGTGTGTGAAAGGAGACGGGGGTTGAGTGGTGTTATAAAACAATTTTCATTTTTGACACATTTGGCCCCTCAAGTTTCAATACCCTTTTTATTTTGCATAGATAAGTTTTATAAGGCATATAAAAGTTAAACAAATAGCACAATTAGTCCCTAATGTTTAAACTATAATACCTATAGACTTCATTTTGCAAAATATTCCCTAAAGGCTAAACACATAACATATAAGGCACACATAAGTTAAAATTAATTAACTATCCTTACAAATGATATTCCGTTATTGTTTAAAAACCTTTTTCTCATTAATCCCATCATTATAATGAAGAAAATATTTGACATTTTCTCCCCCTCAAACAATGACCGATTTTCTAGTTAAAGAGGTGTAGTCGTTGTTTGAGTTGGTCAGATGTCTTTGAAAAGCATTTTCTGATGAAGCAATGTTTTCATTTAAAAAAAACACCATAGCAAATAAGATTTCTCTTATTTTTACTCATAAGCGCACTGACACGTACACTTATGGAAACAAAGGAAGCACGGGTTGTGATGCAAAGTAATCACAAGCCTTTGCATGGTCATAAAGTAGACCATGCCCGAGAATAAATTCCCGTTATGAGGTCAAGTTTTCTTTTTGAAATACTTGCCTTTAAGATGATGACCGGGTTGCTATCTGAAATAATAGCAAGCCATTTGGCATGTTTTGAAAACTATTGAACTTCTGCTCGAACTTCATTTACAGCCTCGTATCATTATTGAATGACATTTCTAAGACCGTAAATGTTATCGATTTTCAGAAGACATGCCATTATTACCTCTTTTTATATTTTTCTCATTTTTGAATTTTTTCTTTGGTTTTATGAGTTTTATATTTTTGTATTTTGTTTTTATAAAACTTTCCTGAAAAATGAAAAATCTTTTTGGTTTTTATGGTTTTAATATATATACATATGTTACAGGATATTTGAATAGGTACCACCACTATTCATCAACTTCATCTGCCAATTGTTTCAGAGTCTCCGGCGTAAAACTCCGCATTCCCAGCTTGTTGATAAGAAATTCAATTCTTTCTCTTGCAAGGGCTTTTGTGAAGATGTCCGCCAGTTGATACTCCATATTGATAAAGTAAAGTTTAATCACCCCATTCTTAACATGCTCCTTGATAAGGTGAAATCGGATGTCTATATGCTTCGACCTGTAATGTTGAACACTGTTGCAGCTTAAGGCAATAGCGCTTTTGTTATCACAGTACATTGGAATTTTATTGAATCCAAGGCCATAGCCTGTAAGTTGTGATCTCATCCAAATAATTTGAGCACAATATCCCGACATAGCAATATATTCAGCTTCCGTACTGGATATCGCAGCGCTTTTCTGCCTTTTTTGATGACCAGCTAATAAGTCTATCTCTCAGAAGCTGCATACTACCAGATGTGCTACAGCGTGTATCTTGACAACCAGCATGATCCGCATCTGCAAATGTTGTTAGTGCAATTGAAGAATCCTTCGGATATCATAGTCCTCGATTGACGGTTCCTTTTAGATACCGAAAGATCCTTTTGACTGCATGTAAGTGCTTTTCGATAGGCCTAGCCTGATACCTAGCACACATGCATATAGCAAATTATAGGTCAGGTCTACTGGCTGTGAGATAAAGGAGGGTGACAATCATGCCATGATAGTGTGACAGATCAACAGCTTTCCCTTCTTTATCCTCATCCAGTTTGGATTTCTCCACCATGAGAGTATCCACTGGGTCACAAGAGTCAAAACCATATTTCTTTAAAGATTCAAGGGCATATTTTGACTGGTTAATAAAGATGCCTCTGGGATTTTGAAAAATCTGTAGTCCTAAGAAAAATGAGATTTTGCCCATCATTGACATCTTAAATTTTGAACACATGATTTTAGCAAATAGGTCACAAAGTTCAGGTGTAGATGCAGCAAAGATAATATCATCGACATATACTTGTACTAGAAGTAATTCCTTGCCTTCCTTACGGATGAACATAGTAGGATCCACTGAGCCTTTGGAGAAGTCTTGGGATATCAGGAACGAAGACAACATGTCATACCACGCGCGTGGAGCTTGTTTCAACCCATAAAGAGCTTTCTTAAGCTTGTACACGTGATTGGGGTCATCTGGATCCACAAAACCATCCGGCTGGCTAACATAAACCTCTTTTGGAAAATTACCATTCAGAAATGTAGTATTGACATCCATTTGGTAGACGACCATGTTCATGTGAGCGGCAAACGCGTGAAAAATCCTTATAGCCTCTAATCTTGCAACCGGAGCAAAAGACTCTTCAAAATTAATTCCCTCTTCTTGACGGCAACCACGAGCTACTAATGGAGCCTTGTTCTTTAGAATACCTCCCAGTTCGTCTAGCTTCACTTTGTAGATCCACTTCAAAGTAATAACCATAACTTTGTCTGGTCGGGGTACGAGCTCCCATACTTCAAGGCATTTGAACTCATTGAGCTCTTCTTGCATTGCTTCAATCCAGCAGGATTGAGTCAAAGTATCTTTATACATCTTGGGTTCAACAGCTGTGAGGAAAGCATCATAGTAACATAAAAGAGCTTGCTCATGTAATTATAGCATTGTGGAAACTGGTCTATCGAGTTCACCGATTATATTTTCAAGTGGATGATCCTTAGTCCATTTGCTATTATGTTCAGAAATTTAGTGATCGAGATGCACATTTGTATGAATAGAATCCGACGATGAAGATTGATCAGAAGGGATTTCTAGAATTGGGATACTAAAGTACGGATCATTACCCATATGTGCAATTACAATATCATGATTGTCTTCTTCAACATCGTTATGAATGACGGGAGGTTGCATTTTGGGTGTTGTTTGAGAATGACTTGGTGATGGTACATCTTGGTCAACATTTGTTGAAGAAGGTGAACCGGTTGATACAGCGGGAACTGGAGAAACTACTTCATGAATTGGAGCAACGAATTCAGAGGCTGGGTAATCAACACTGGGTGGATGAGTGAGTAATTCATCAAACATTGGTTGAAACAAAATATCCCAATCTGTTCTTGACAGTGGTATAAATGGTGTTAAAGGAGGAGGGTTTGGTACGAGTCCTGAACTGATTGTTGCAGGAGTCATTTCATGAAGTGCGGGTCCTGAACTGCTATGTTCAGAAGCCATCACAGTCAGCTCATCAAAATCTACATGAATATTCTCAATGATTTGTTTGGTATGTCGGTTGTAAATTCAAAATGCTTTCTTTGTAGGTGCATAGCCAATGAAAATACCAATATCAGCTTTCGGTTGTAACTTACCCAAGTTGTCACTATCATTTGTCGCATAGCAGAGTGTACCAAATACATGGAAAAATGATAAGTCGGGTGGTTTGTCATGTAAAAGCTCATATGGTGTTGTTTCGTGACGAAGACGTATGATGGAACGATTTTGGGTGTAACATGCGGTAGCCACTGCTTCTGCTCATAAGAATAACAGAGCTTTTGCATAAATTAACATTGTACGGTCAGCTTCAATTAGCGTGCGATTGCGTCTTTCAACGACACCATTTTGCTGTGGAGAGCGAGCAACAGATGTTTCATGAGAGATGTCAACCTTCTCATAATATTCACACAATGTTTGATTAACAAACTCAGTTCCATTATCTGTTCTGATGCGCCGGACAGGTGTCTTAAGCCGCACTAGGATCATCTTGCGAAACTTGATTATGAAAGTTGGAGCTTTATCTTTTGACCTTAAGCACTTAACCTATGTGAATCGAGAGTAATCATCAACGATGACGAGGATGTACTTTTTTCCATTAACGCTTGCGACACGCATTGGTCCACAAAGATCCATGTGCAACAGATAAAGTTTTTCTTGATTGGTGTCTTTAGATTTAGGTATGTGGGGTTTCTTCTTGCTTTTACCCATAGCACAAGCAGAACACAGATGGTCCTTTTTGAATTTAAGCTTAGGGAGACCTCGAACAAGACCATGTCTAGCTAAATGGTTGATAGTACCAAAGTTTAGATGAGACAAACGTCGGTGCCATAGCCAGGACTTAGTCTTTGAGGCCTTTGACAAGAGACATATCAGAGAGGACGCCATCATATCTCCAAGAGACAGAGTATACAGATTGTTGCCTCGAGATCCAGTCAATAGGTCAACACCTTCTAGATTACGTATGAAGCAGGTGTGTTGACGAAAAGCAACTTCAAGGTTCGAATCACAGAATTGTCCAACGGAGAATAAGTTATGTCCAAGTCCTTCCACGTAGTAAACCCTTGAGATCGTAACATTTCCAATCTGATAATCACCATATCCCATAATCTTTGCCATGTGATCATTTCCGAATTTGACTGTACCCAAAAACTTATTGACGAAATTGGTGAGCTGAGAGCGATCTCCGGTCATATGCTTGGAGCAGCCGGAGTCCAAATACCAGAGAACAATTTGGACGACCTGCATTCATCAAGAGAGGAAGATGGAACATCTCAGAAAATAAGGATCCCTAAGATTGACTGGGTTCCTTTTTTGTTAGCAATACAGATTTAAGAACCTTAGATTTGCTAACAGGAACATTAGTTTAAGATTTTTCCTAGGTTTCCTTGAGTAAACAATGGATACAAACAGTTAGTTGTTTCATTTTAGGTGTTTCATTTTCTAGAGCAGTTGGTTTCCTAAGGGGTACTTCAGCAGTTGTGGTAATCCTAGTTAAAGGGCACGCATTTCCTACTATAGTGAAGGTCCGACCAGTAGGTCTCCAGATGTATCCAATATTTGTAAACACCTTTCCTGTTGGTTTCCAAACTTTTCTCTTTGAACTTTTCTTAACAGATTTAGATTTTTTACGAGCATTCACATTATTGATAAAATCAAGAACACACAAATCATGATTATCAGAAAGCATGCAACCATTACACTTAACACATTTAAGTTCAGAATTCGCATTAACCACGACAAAATTAACCACGACAAAATCAACAAGAAAAGTGAAACCATCAACTCTAACTACAACATCCTCGGCTATACCCATTGGGTGCGTAACGGAATGGTTAGCAAGCTCGAGTGTCATTCGGGTGTGCTTCAAAGCTCCAAGCCCAAGTTGGTTGTAGATAGAATAAGGTAAAAGATTTATGCTAGCTCCAGAATCAGCTAAAGCATTAGTCCTATCAAGTTCTTGTAGAGCACACAGAATAAGAAATTTTCCGGGATCTTCGAGTTTCTCGTGAACTTTGTTCAGGATGATGGCAGAACATTTAGCATTTACGGTTGTGATGTCGATTTCTTCAAGTTTCTCTTTGTTTCTCAATAAAGTGCTTAACCATTTGTTGAATTTCGGCATTTCAATAAGAGCATCTTTTAAACCAATTTCTAAACGTAGTTGTTTAAACAACTTCATAAACCTGCTCTGCTGAGCACTGGGTGTATCTTTCTCTCTTACTTTCATCCTCTCGGGGTATGGAAGTTTAGGTTGATATGAATTAGGCTCTGGAGAATTAGGCTCTTGAACAGTTTTCTTAGCCTTTGGTTTCGGAATTTCAATAAAAATGGAATCATGATCCTCCGGAGGTGGGACTTGTGCGGTATTTTCTGAACTGGGTTTTTGCACTTTGTCCATTGACGTCTCTGGGTTTTGTTCGGGTTCCTTTAGAGGAGTAGAAACAACGGGTGTAGGAACAAGAGGAGTCGAAGGTCCTTCACAAGTTTTACCACTTCGTGTGGTGATAGCATTAACATGCTCACGAGGGTTAGTTACGGTTTGACTTGGAAGAGTACCTGAATTCGAAGATGAAGCGGTGTTGGAAGTTATGAACTTAGAAAGCATTTCCGTTAAATTTGTCATCTGGTTTTGTAAACCCTGGCCTTGATTTTGCATATTCCGTAACACAACATCATTAGCCTTGACATAATTCTCAAAATCGGTCTTTGAAACGCCTTGCATTTGTTGAGGAGGAGCTTGATAAACTGGTGGTTGAATCGTTGGAGGTTGGTAAACTTGTCCTTGATTGAAGTTACTTCCACGGTTTTGATTGAAACTGGTTCCTCGATTTTGGTTGAAATTATTTCCTTGATTTGGATTGAAACGGTTTTGATTATTTTGAATCAGAGGAAAACCAAGAGGTCGGATTTGGTTTGAAACCATCGGAGGTCTATGATTGGTATTCCCTTGATTAAAATTGGCTGCAGCAGCTTGTGAAACTTACTCTTGAATGTTGTCTTGATAAACGTTGCCATCGGTGGCTGGACAGTTTTTATAAGAGTGAGTACCTCCACAAGTTACACAACTTTGCTCGACCGCTTTTACGGTTGTGGGAGCTTGGGCTTTTTGTTTGTCGAGAAGCATAGTCTTCATCAAATTCTTAAGTTCAGAGACTTCGGTTGTAAGAGCAGCAACATCTGGTGAAATTCCTGGAGTAGATGAATTCGAACTCACTTTGGCAACGACTGCCTTGTTTCGTGAATTACGAACCTTGGATTTACTCTCGATAATTCTCAAGCATTCACGAGGCATCTTATCCAAAAAGTTTCCACCAGCAGCAGAATTCAACGAGTCTTGATCATTAGCATTCAAAGCATTGTAAAACGTATCCAATTGATGTAATTCTGAAAATCCGTGATGTGGGCATGCTCGAAGAAGGTCATTAAATCGATCCCAAGCCTCATAAAACGATTCGTCAAATCTTTGTTGAAATCTCGTGATTTCGTTACGAAGATTTGTCGTTTTTGAAGGAGGAAAGAATTGATTAATGAATTTGGAAACAAGATCATCCCATGTCAAAATCGATCGAAGAGGTTCTTTTTCTAGCCAAATTCGGGTTGAACCTTCAAGAAAAAACGGAAAAAGCATAAGCTTAATTGACGTGCTCGGGACGTCTGGGAATCTTATTATTGAAGTAATCTTATTGAAATAACGGATGTGAGCATGTGGATCCTCTTTATCATGTCCGAAAAAACTGTTTGTTTTGAACAAGATTGATCAAACCATGCTTTAACTCAAAGTTAGCATTGATTTCGGGAATTACAATTGCATCCTCGTAACCCTCGGTGGGTGCTTGGAGCAATTGTGCCATTGTCCGGTTATCAGCCATCGGAACTAATGGAGGATTAACAAAAGGTTCTTCTAAATGAAATGGTTGAACAATAGCCTGTTGGCTTTGTTGTTGACAATTACGGTTGCAGGTTTGAGAACGAGTGCGCATGCACAAAGTAGAAAAAGAAAATTTAAACTAATTTTATTTATTTTATTTTATTTTATTTGTTTATTTTATTTTTGTTTTTTTTACAAACTAAATTAACGGATAACGAGATAGACAACTTAAACCAAATAATCAAATTTACTTCACGGTAGCTCTTAAAAATTTTACTTTTTAAGGTGAGCCGTACTTCGTAAATGACACAAATGGCAAGTTTTAAATCTTTGATTCGAGTTGGAAACTTATTATGATAATACCCCAATTGAAGGTATTATTTGTTGGTGTTTTTTTTACCAACTTTGTTTATTTTATTTTTTATGGACAATTTTTTTTATGTTGAAATGATAATTATACTAAAAAGAAAAGGAGAATATTTTTGACTTTTGTATATTTTATAATTTTTTTTTATTTTTGATTTTTAACAAAACAAAACTTTCAAAAATGAAAGGTCTTCAAATCCAATCAACAAACTTTAAACGGTAGAATCTTAATCACAAATCCCCGGCAACGGCGCCAAAAATTTGGTACGCGTAATATATAATATATAATACTATGGAAAATTACCAATCACCCTTGAGGACAAAGGTAAAAAGGAAATTCTTCAAAAAATATATATAATATATATTAATACGTATAATTAACCGGGAAGTATGCTTTCCCGGGTCGTTTCCCTAACGACTTGTGAAATTGAAACCACGCTTTAACTTGGATTATGATTTGAATGAGAGAAAATATATTTTTGTTTATTTATAGCTACTAAATTAAAGCAACAAATAAAATAAACACACAAAAGCAATTAAACAATAAACAATTAACGGGAGCAAATAAAACGCGACAATAAAGCAAATTAAGCAAAATTAACTCTTAAAAATGCAAACTAAATTTCTAAATATAAAATAAGACAAAATAAAATTTTAGAAAAAGGAATTATAATTTTTTGATTATTTTTGAATTTTTTATGAATTAAAAACTAATTAAATCTATTTAAATCCTAGAAAATAGCAAATTAAGTCCTAAAAATTCTAAAAAATGATTTTTAAACTTAGAAAAGTCTAAAATATTATAAAAACTAAGAAAACTATTTTTAACCATTCTTAAAATTAAAATCCTATTTTTAAAATTAAAAATAAAAGCTCAAAAATTAAAATTAAAATCTTAAAGTGTTGAAAATAATTTTTCTGAATGTAAACCTAAAAGTATTTAATCTAATGCTAAAAACTATTTTTTTGTATTTTTAAAAGTTATTCTATTTTTTTTTATAATTTTTCGAACTTAAAACCCTAAGAAAAATGATTAAAAATAATCTACTTAATAGAAAATTATGAAAAATTTAAGAAAAATCCTAAACCTAACAAAGATTAAAGGAAAAATAAAAAGAAAAAGACAACTTAATAAATAAGTCCTAAATAAGCTAGAATAAGCTACGGCTTATTATTAAAAAGTAAAATGAAAATGTGTACTAGTATTAAATGTGGAGAGAAGTGGATGGATGAGCTATTGAAGCAACTTTGTTAACACGTTGGGCATGTGAGCGAGGGGTCCTAGGTTCGAGTCTGGCATACACCCATTTTTTGCATTTTTTATTATTTTTGAAAACTAAAAGCACAAAATTGAAAAACACACTTTTTAAGCTATTTTAACCAAAACAATTTAAGCTGAAACTCAAAATTAAGCTCTTAAAAAGCTTTTTAAGAATCTGATAACAGAAAGTGGGCTTTTGAGCACTTAAAAGCTTATTTTAACTAAAATACTTGCACACAACTTATATTAAGCTCATTTTCAAAACCAAAAGCTGTTCTAGAATCCTTATGAAATGCAGAAGCTGAATCTAACAAGCTACTTAAGCTAAAAACACTACAAGACTTCTAAATCTTGGATTGAAAACAGCAAACTCAGGAATAAAACTCAAAAATACATTAAGCTAAAAAGTACAATAAGCTATTTCAGATTCTAAGCTTTTGAACACTTAATTACCTACCTATAGGCTAGTAATCCAAATCATAAAAACAAGAACTTAAGCTAGGAATTCTAATTAAGCAGCTAAGACTAGTTACCACTGTTTTTGGTTTTTTTGGATTTTTAATGAACTTTTAAAAGCAAATGTACCTAAGATATTAAGCTAGAAATTTGAAATTAAGTCTTAATCTAACTTATCCTATATCTAATCTATAAATCTACTTAGTTTTAAAAGCTAAAACTTATTCAAACTATCCTAATTTTGATTTAAAAAGACCAACAATATTAACTTATTGTTAATCCTGCTGGTGCAATTGACAGATTGGTTAAACCAAAAATGATCAAAGAATGCAGGTTACCTTGTTACTACTGCTGATGCAATTAACAAAGTGGTAAAACCAAATTCAGGTGTCCTTAAGGGACAACCTGCATTACACACTCTATTTGAGTGTGTTTGAACACAAAAAGTGAAAAAGGTCCCCTGGTGCTGAGACAGATACAATAAGCCACAAAATAATTTTAAGATCAAACTAACTTACCTAACCTATACAAAATTTAATCAAATATGATCATCAAACTAACCAAAGTGCATTCACAAAATACCTTTGACTTTAAAAGGCCAAATAATCCTAATCCAAACACTCCTTAATACTTGACAGATTTTTATAAAACTTGAGCAATTCAAATCCAGCTAACAAAACCTTGATACCAGATAACAATGAGCTTATAACAAGCTTAACAAACAGATTTCAACAACTTATTAAGCTAGAATTAAGAATCTAAAGCTAAGCTACTCATTTTTTTTTGGTTTTTATGATTTTTTAAGATAAGTAATGAAATACTAAGATCTAATATACTAAAACTAAAAACAGATTAAGAAACATGATTGATAAGCACAATTAGATAATAGTAAACACAAATAAGCAACTAGATTAAGCAAATAAGCAGATCTACACTAATAAGCAATCATTAAGCTATATATTTAAGGACAAAAGAATTTAAATGAAAACTTACTAGAAGCTTCAGCTAAACAGAAGCTAAAGGCTCATAGAGCTTATCAACAACTCTGGCTTATAAGAGATAAGCCAGTGAAATACTTGGGAGCTCTTCAAAGGCTAGCTCCCCTTCCATAAGCTTAATGAGTCCAATATCCAATGTTTTAAGCTGATTTTAGGATTAAAGTAGATTAAATGTCTTGATTAAAACTCAATCTTAGCTTAGAGACTAAGAGAGCTGAAATGAGCTTATTGTGAGCTTATGAGTCATAACGCAAACATTATGAACTTATTAAGAACTTATCACAATTGATTAAAGGAAAAACTGGACTTCATTAACTGAAAAGGATTGATTACATTACTGAAAGAGATTACAACTGATTTTAAAAGTAAATTACAATAAGCTATTAAAAAACTAAAAGCTAAACTAGGTGAAAAAGAAAAACGAAAAACTTCTTCTTGTGTGTGAGAGGTGTGTGTTTATTTATAGCCCGTTGGTGAACCTTCTAGCCTTTTTTTGCTCTACACGCTCCCTTTTATCGTCGCCTGTTATTACGAATGTGGGAAACAATAAGCAAATCAAATGTTTCAGTGTATAATAGGGTAAAAGGAATTACAATATTTTTTTTGTCATATACCCGTTTCAATTGTAGAATCATGAATGTAAACATGTGACGACAAACTAACATCGATTCCATCAGTATTGGAGCTGTATTCGGGTGCGGAAATATGAAGATCGTGAACTTCTACATCTCGACAACCGTAAATGCTAATATGTCTCTTTGGACCGTTTATATGTCTTGTACCAATTAGTTGAAGCCCGTCGCATTTATGAAATTGTAACATCTTAACTATCATTATTTACATATTAGTAGCTAGTCAGATCTAATAATGAGTAATTTTACTTCGTTATGGCATGAAAAGCACGTACCGATGGGCATTTGCAATCTGCACCTGTGGGCTGCATGCAAAAATTAACAAAAGAGGCATTAATATTTAACTACAAGGGTATAAATACCGATCAAATGGTTGAATAACTTTACCTGTACTTCCGAGCTCGGCCACCAGATAGAACCTTGACCATCTAGTTGGCCACCTCCTTCGATGTTTAGGCCGTCGATAGAATCAAATTTTATCAGATAGCCATTCGTATCACAACCTTCCCATCCATCTAGACTCTTGGGGGCAGTAATGTCCCCCAACAGCTACCCACCAAAAACATATAATTAAATTATAATATGAATCAGAATCATTAAAATTTAGTGAGTAAAATATAGAAAGAAACAAAAAATCTAATGAACTTTCACGTTTTGTGCAATTATTTAATCACTCAGATTAGAAATTAAAGAAATTTCTCCTTTTTAAGGAATTTTGAACATGTAAAATAAATTTGTTAAAGTTTAACCTTACAAAACAAATTTTCGAGATTTTAAAGCACAAATGTGATCCAGAGGAGTAGAGGATGTTAATGGAATCTGCCTTTTAATCAAAAGTCAAACATAATCAGAGTCTATAGAGACAGTTTTTGCTATCATTTAAGTCCTAATCTTCTTAGTACGTACCTGGATATAAATGTTGGGTGATCTACATGGACCTGAGAATGAAACACATCTTAATAAAAACGTCAAGTCTGGTGGCACGAACAAGGTCGGCTCCTCTGACTCATATGCACATACATCCGCCCATGCTTGAACAAAAGCCTGAATCACAGGTCTAGTTGGAAAACAGACCCATAATTTTTTATTCAAACTGTAAAATATATACAACATCAGTGTCGTCTGCATTCCCATCTCCTATTGCTCCATAATGTGTTACATCAAAAGTGGCTTCTTCACTTGTGGTTTTCGAGCCAGATGAAGCATAGAAAAAGGTGAAGAACACCACAATTATAAAACCCTACAAAATAATTAACACAGCATGAATGATATATAATTATTCTAATTGTAATAAATAAACTGGCACAAAAGTAGCTCATGAATGTAGCATAACTTACCATTTCTTAATAGCAATGGATCTGTAATGCAAACTTCTCTACAGTATCTGTATATATAGTGAGAAAATGTTATATTATGTACACATTTCAAGAGATTCACAAAATCTGCATAATATGATGATATAAGTTTCAGTAGATTATTTTGTCACTATTATATTAAATTATATTGAATATATATCACTAGTATTAAATATGCAACTACAAATTTTGTACTTCTATTGTTGTTCAATACAAAAACTAACAATAACATTTTATTCTTTTAAAAAGCTTTTTGAAAGAGTTTTTTTGCATTGCATTAAAAAAATTTTGGAAAACTTTTTACAAAGACTTGATAAACCTTCGGTCATTCCTCAAAGTCTTAGTCTTAAATGTGGTATACATTAAATGCATCAAATCTTTAAATATTTAATTCATTTTAAATGCTCTAATAGATATGTATTTTGCAAGTACACTTTATTAAGCCTAAACCAGAAAGAAGGTACATGTACTTAAAGAGGTTTTGCGCTCGCGCTACGCTGCGGATCGCGAGGTTATACGTTAAGGACTAGCTTTGCAATCGACGGATAACCTCAGGGACTATTCTCGTTACTTGATAACCCCAAGGATAATTCACGAACATGAATGACCAATTACGTAAAATCTATGTTGGAGTAATTTTTTTTATTAATAAAGTTTTTTTTAAATATATCTATAGTTAACGGTCGTTACCTAACGACCGTTAGTACTGTTCATTTTACAGTTCACCCACTCTATAGTTACTCTTCATTGATTTTTTTGTCCCAGAGCTTAACGACCGTTAAGTGCAGTCAGCACCCCTTCCTTTTGTTATGTTTAGGAAATATTGTGCATGCATAATGACGTAAGCAAGAATATGGAGAAAACATCATTTAAACAAAAGTGCGCGCACAAGCAATGCATAGAGGGATTTTTGATGCGGTTATCCAAACCACGTTATGGGTTATCTGGAGGTTCAGAAATCGGATTAGCTTGGGTGCAAAACCACCAAGGAAGGATACACTTGTAGATGAGATTAAAATATCATCTCATTTATGGATCAAACATAGAAATAGCATATTCAATCCCATGATCAAATGGATTGGTGATATAAAAAACTCTTGTAATGTTGTTTTGTAACCTCTTTTCTCTAATATCTTGCAACGCACAAATAAGTGGTGAGTCGCACCAATGGTCCATGTAAGTCGACAAAAATTTCCTTGTATCATGGACACATCGAGAATACAAACCTTAATATTAATCCTTAGGATTTTACATAAAAGTACCATTTGTACCACCTTCAAATCTACCGTTGACCTTTTCCTTTGTTGTCTCCAACATTAATGTTGATAATTTGAAATCAAATTTCTTACAAACTAGAGGTTCTTAAATTTTGGATTCAACATGTGGATTTACATTATATTCTTTATATTCTTGACCATTAAAACTCTAGGACTTGCTTTAGTCGGAGCCATCTCAATCTTCTTCCCTTCAGATGTGAAAAGATAGAGATCCTTTTTTAGATCTTATAAAACTTAAATCTAACATGATTACCGTTTCCTCAATAAATACGGCAATCATTTTTTTCGTTACTTGACAATACACTCCACTATTAAATAACTTAGCGAATTTTCGCACTAGCCATTTGAGAAATGTGTAATCTAGATATAACCCTGACAAATTTTTTTTTTCAATATGACCATTTTAATCGCGTGCCCCTCCCCGCGATTTACTTTTGGACACGTGTCGAAGTCTTACCGTGTTCGTGAGAATAATTAAAAAAAAAATGTGGATCGCGCATTTTGACACGCGATTTACTTTTTTTGTTTTTTCTTTTTTCAAAAACACCCCTAAACTTTTTAATATTTATAACTTTTTTATATAACAAACTTTATTCGTCAAATATATAGCAAATATCTAGCGCATTCGTTAATAAAAAAAATACCGTTGCGGAGAGCTCTAAACTACGAACAAAACGAGCCCAATATTGATATGTTTTTGTCGTCGTCGTCACATTTTACAAAAAACTCAAAAGTTTGATATATATATATAATATATATAAATAATATAAATACATAGATATATTATAAAATATATATATATACTTATAATAAAAAAGCTGTAAATATTTAAAAGTTTTAGGGGTAGTTTTTAGTAAAAGAAAAAACATATAAATATATATATCAAACTTTAACATTTTTAATAAAATCGTAACGTTAACGTCAAAAAGCATTTCAATATTGGGCTCGTATGTTTGAAATTTAGAGCTCTGCAACGGTATTTTTTTTATTAACGCATTGCTCAAGATATTTGCTATATATTTGACGAATAAAGTTTGTTATATAAAAAAGTTGTAAATATTAAAAAGTTTAGGGGGGTGTTTTTGTAAAAAGAAAAAACATATAAGTATATATATATATATATATATATATATATATATATATCAAACTTTAACATTTTTTATAAAATCGTACGTACGACAAAAGCATATCAATATTGTGCTCGTTTTGTTCGTTTTTATAAAATCGTACCTTAATATATTTGACGGAGAGCTCTATAAAATCGTACCTTAATATATTTTACAAAAGCATATCAATATTGGGCTCGTTTTGTTCGTTTTTATAAAATCGTACCTTAATAAAAAAAATACCGTTGCGGAGAGCTCTAAACTACGAACAAAACGAGCCCAATATTGATATGCTTTTGTCGTACGTACGATTTTATAAAAAATGTTAAAGTTTAATATATTTATTTATATATCAACTTTAACATTTTGGGCTCATTTTTTATAAAATCGTACGTACGTCAAAAGCATATCAATATTGGGCCCGTTTTGTTCGTAATTGAGAGCTTTTCTCAATGGTATTTTTTTATTAACGAATGCGCTAGATATTTTCTATATATTTGACGAATAAAGTTTGTTATATAAAAAAGATGTAAATATTAAAAAGTTTAGGGGGTGTTTTTGTAAAAAGAAAAAACATATAAATATATATATAAGGAAATATATAATATACTTATATATATATATATATATATATATATATATATATATATATATATATATATATATATCAAACTTTAACATTTTTTATAAAATCGTACGTACGTCAAAAAACATATCAAATTGGGGGCTCGTTTGGTTCGTAATTTAGAGCTCGTTTTACCCGCAACCCCGGTATTTTTTTATTAACGAATGCGCTTCTAAATTTTCTATATATTTGACGAATAAAGTTGATATATTAAAAAAGTTAATAAATATTAAAAAGTTTAGGGGGGTGTTTTTGTAAAAAGAAAAAACATATAAGTATATATATATATATATATATATATATATATATATATATATATATATATATATATCAAACTTTAACATTTTTTATAAAATCGTACGTACGACAAAAGCATATCAATATTGGGCTCGTTTTGTTCGTAGTTTAGAGCTCTCCGCAACGGTATTTTTTTTATTAACGAATGCGCTAGATATTTGCTATATATTTGACGAATAAAGTTTGTTATATAAAAAAGTTGTAAATATTAAAAAGTTTAGGGGGTGTTTTTGAAAAAAGAAAAAACAAAAAAAGTAAATCACTTGTCCAAATGCGCGATCCACATTTATTTTATTTTTTTTTAATTATTCTCACGAACACGGTAAGACTTCGACACGTGTCCAAAAGTAAATCGCGGGGAGGGGCACGCGATTGAAATGGTCATATTGAAAAAAAAAATTGTCAGGGTTATATCTAGATTACACATTTCCCAAATGGCTACTGCGAAAATTTTCGCAATAACTTAACAGATATTGGAATCCATAAAAATTGCTTTATTATAATTTGACAAACCTGAATTGTTAAATTAAAATAACAAACCAATAATTTTTGTTTTTTGAACAGCACATTATTAAAAAACTAGCAAGAAGCTAGAAAAATTACAAAATTACAAGATGATGATTTTTTAGCTAATCGACCCAACTAAACGACACATTACATCTAAACCGACTCCAATAAAAAGAATACGACACAACATCATCAAAAATATCCGCCTTAGAAAGAGAAACCACACTAAAGACACACTTATTACGATAAGCCCAAAATAGCCACCACAACCCAAAACACACCCTTCTAAATAACTTTTATGCTTGAATAGGAATCCGAAGATTACTAAACAAGAAACCCAATCCATCGAACGTATGCACTTCATGAAATCCCCTCCCACCAAACGGCAAATCTTGCGAAATATTTATCTTTCGCAACAGGCAATCAAAAATAAAATGACTTGCGATTCGTGACGCACCACAAACGGACAAAGATTCGACGGAATAACCTATACCATCTCCGGGATATATTAAGACGGTAGGCAAACTATCTATTCTCACCTTTCACACATGATTGTTAACCTTGTTTGGCACCGCTTTTATCCATCGCGATTGGATAACACTTTCGAAAACCTGTTATCATCAATAACCTTTCTAGCCGAAGCTACCGAGAACTCACCCGAACCATCAAGCGTCCAATACCACCTATCAGGCGTGACACCAAGAACAACACCTTCCACGTAAGTCGTCAAATCCGTCAACTGATCTTGTTCCACTCCGCTTCTAGGAGCACGACGAAAAGACCAGGTCAAGTTCTCTTGTGACATTTAGATGCCACACCGACATACTTCTTCACTTCCAGCGCATAAAGCCTAGGATATCTTTTGTTTCAAAACCATGTCTCCATGCCACAAATCCTCCCAAAAATAAGTATCCGCACCATTGCCAAGCTTTTTCTGCATAAAATTATTTAAGTGTATACATTTATCTTTAAATGTTTCCACCTTCTGGAGAAAGGCTTCGCCAAATTGGACTTGAACCAACATGAATCCGCTACTATTTTTCCCATCTTCGCCATGAATAGCTTTAATAACCCTAGTCCATAACAAGTTCTTTTGAGTTGTAAACCGCCAAACCCATTTACACATAAGAGCTCTATTAAGCGCATATAAACTAGAAACACCAAGGCCACCTTTCTCTTTAGAACACAAAACCTTACTCCATTTCACCCATATCGATTTTTTACTATTTAAATCGACACCACTAAAAAACCGACTTCGAATTAATTCCATGCGTTGAAGGACGTTCATTAGCACCTTGAATATAGACATATGATAAATAGGCATGGATCCTAGAACCGCCTTGAGAAGGGTTAAACGACCACCTATCGATAATGTTTTCATCTTCCATTTTGAAAGACGATCTACCATTTTATCCACAATCTCATCCCAAGATTTAATCCGAGACATATTTCCCCCAACTTTCGAACCTAAATAAGCAAATGGAGCCTTAAGGACACCACAACCAATTCTATTTGCAGCTTGCACCACCCTATCTTCACTCACCACAACACCCAATAACTTACTCTTGCTTAAATTAATACTAAGACCTGAAGCACGATGAAAACATTTCAACACATATATAATCGTATCAATATTCTTAGTACTCCATTGCCCCATAAACACCGCATCGTCCGCATAGAACATATGAGAAAGATGCATAACCGAATTAAGCACAATGCCATTAAACATGCCCGCATCCACAACTCTTTTAAAAGAAATGTGAAGACGCTCCATAACCAAAAGTAAAAAAAAACGGAGAAAGAGGATCACCTTGTTTTACTTGACAATACACTCCACTATTAAATAACTTAACAGATATTGGAATCCATAAAAATTGCTTTATTATAATTTGACAAACCTGAATTGTTAAATTAAAATAACAAACCAATAATTTTTGACACCAATATTTTAACACCGTGACGTGAATAATAACTAACCAAGCAATTTGAGTGAAAATGTTTTGTTGTTGGTAGTCAATCTTTCACACTTTGTTTACCTTCTCAATATTTACCATGTATTCTCGGTATTATTGTGGTTTGATGCCCCGCGTATGATCACGGAACAAATTAGTTATGCAAAGATAGTGGAAATTCTGTCAGATTTGGTCATAAAAATCTGTTGAACAATAATCTATGTGTTCTTGTGTCCGCGCCACATCAATAATACGGGTTCCACAATGCAAGCGATTTGATAATATATACTCCAACGGAAACCTTATTCCAAAAGTACCATGATACCTGATTCCAAGAGTACCAGGATGACCCTCAAAGAAATATAACTTAAATAAAGAGAAACTCTTATAACACTTAATTTAATTAGTCAACAAGATTTCAAGTTACATTTAACCTTAAAGGTTATATATATTCGGGTAAATGGAGTAATCTAATAAATCATAATATGATACGAATATGTTTCCTAATCATTATCCAAAAACGAAATCCCAACAAACACAAATACCAAAAAGTAAACTAAACTTAAAACTGAAAAAATAAGTCGACTTACATGGACCATTGGTGCGACTCACCACTTATTTGTGCGTTGCAAGATATTAGAGAAAAGAGGTTACAAAACAACATTACAAGAGTTTTTTATATCACCAATCCATTTGATCATGGGATTGAATATGCTATTTCTATGTTTGACCCATAAATGAGATGATAATTTAATCTCATCTACAAGTGTATCCTTCCTTGGTGGTTTTGCGCCCAAGCTAATCCGATTTCTGAACCTCCAGATAACCCATAACGTGGTTTGGATAACCGCATCAAAAATCCCTCTATGCATTGCTTGTGCGCGGACTTTTGTTTAAATGATGTTTTCTCCATATTCTTGCTTACGTCATTATGCATGCACAATATTTCCTATACATAACAAAAGGAAGGGGCGTTGACTGCACTTAACGGTCGTTAAGCTCTGGGACAAAAAAATCGATGAAGAGTAACTATAGAGTGGGTGAACAGTAAAATGAACAGTACTAACGGTCGTTAGGTAACGACCGTTAACTATAGATATATTTTTAAAAAAACTTTATTAATAAAAAAAATTACTCCAACATAGATTTTACGTAATTGGTCATTCATGTTCGTGAATTATCCTTGGGGTTATCAAGTAACGAGAATAGTCCCCAAGGTTATCCGTCGATTGCAAAGCTAGTCCTTAACGTATAACCTCGCGATCCGCAGCGTAGCGCGAGCGCAAAACCTCGTTAAGTACATGTACCTTCTTTCTGGTTTAGGCTTAATAAAGTGTACTTGCAAAATACATATCTATTAGAGCATTTAAAATGAATTAAGTATTTAAAGATTTGATGCATTTAATGTATACCACATTTAAGACTAAGACTTTGAGGAATGACCGAAGGTTTATCAAGTCTTTGTAAAAAGTTTTTTAAAAAAATTTTAATGCAATGCAAAAAAAACCTTTCAAAAAGCTTTTTAAAATAATAAAATGTTATTGTTAGTTTTTGAATTGAACAACAATAGAAGTACAAAATTTGTAGTTGCATATTTAATAGTGATATATATTCAATATAATTTAATATAATAGTAACAAAAATAATTTACTGAAACTTATATATCATCATATTGTGCAGATTTTGTGAATCTCTTGAAATGTGTACATAATATAACATTTTCTCACTATATATACAGATACTGTAGAGAAGTTTGCATTACAGATCCATTGCTATTAAGAAATGGTAAGTTATGCTACATTCATGAGCTACTTTTGTGCCAGTTTATTTATTACAATTACAATAATTATATATCATTCATGCTGTGTTAATTATTTTGTAGGGTTTTATAAGTGTGGTGTTCTTGACCTTTTTCTATGCTTCATCTGGCTCGAAAACCACAAGTGAAGAAGCCACTTTTGATGTAACAAATTATGGCGCAATAGGAGATGGGAATGCAGACGACACTGATGTATGTAAATATTGTTAACAAGTTTGAATAAAAATTATGACTGTTTTCTAACTAGACCTGTGATTCAGGCTTTTGTTCAAGCATGGGCGGATGTATGTGCATATGAGTCAGAGGAGCCGACCTTGTTCGTGCCACCAGACTTGACGTTTTTATTAAGATGTGTTTCATTCTCAGGTCCATGCAGATCACCCAACATTTATATCCAGGTACGTACTAAGAAGATTAGGACTTAAATGATAGCAAAAACTGTCTCTATAGACTCTGATTATGTTTGACTTTTGATTAAAAGGCAGATTCCATTAACATCCTCTACTCCTCTGGATCACATTTGTGCTTTAAAATCTCGAAAATTTGTTTTGTAAGGTTAAACTTTAACAAATTTATTTTACATCTTCAAAATTCCTTAAAAAGGAGAAATTTCTTTAATTTATAATCTGAGTGATTAAATAATTGCACAAAACGTGAAAGTTCATTAGATTTTTTGTTTCTTTCTATATTTTACTCACTAAATTTTAATGATTCTGATTCATATTATAATCTAATTATATGTTTTTGGTGGGTAGCTGTTGGGGGACATTACTGCCCCCAAGAGTCTAGATGGATGGGAAGGTTGTGATACGAATGGTTATCTGATAAAATTTGATTCTATCGACGGCCTAAACATCGAAGGAGGTGGCCAACTAGATGGTCAAGGTTCTATCTGGTTGCCGAGCTCGGAAAACAGTAAAAGATATTCAACCATATGATCGGTATTTATAACCCTTGTAGTTAAATATAAATGCATCTTTGCTACTTTTGCATGCACCCACAGGGCAGAATGCAAATGCCCACGGTATGTCTTTTCATGCCATAACGAAGTAAAATTACTCATTATTAGATCTGACTAGCTACTAATATGTAAATAATGATATTTAAGATGTTACAATTTCATAAATGTGACGGGCTTCAACTAATTGGTACAAGACATATAAACGGTCCAAAGAGACATATTAGCATTTACGGTTGTCGAGATGTAGAAGTTCACGATCTTCATATTTCCGCACCCGAATACAGCTCCAATACTGATGGAATCGATGTTAGTTTGTCGTCACATGTTTACATTCATGATTCTACAATTGAAACGGGTATATGACAAAAAAAATATTGTAATTCCTTTTACCCTATTATACACTGAAACATTTGATTTGCTTATTGTTTCCCACATTCGTAATAACAGGCGATGATTGTATTGCTATTGGTAGTGGCGCTTATGATATCAATGTAACAGGGGTCTTTTGTGGACCTGGTCATGGCATAAGGTACCATATATTAAGCTATTTATTTAGCTCCATCGCTCATTAGTAGTGGATTGAAAACATTTGTGAACATTACAAAATTTTATGGCTGCAAATTTTAATTTGTGCTTTTGTTATGGTGCCATGATCAATTGACTTGTTTTGGCAGCATTGGAAGCCTTGGAAGGAATGGTCATACTTCAACAGTCGAAAAAGTAATAGTAAGAGATTGCACTCTCTCTGGAACGCAAAATGGACTAAGAATCAAGACAGTACTGGTATGATTGCATTAAACTTACCTACGTTGAGTTAATTACTTATTTTTGTTGAGAAATTATTACATTGATATTGATTAAGTGGTTTCTTGTATTATACTAGCACGGACAGGGGTACGCTAAGAAGATTACATTTAGGGACATTACTCTAGAGAATGTTAAAAATCCGATTATAATTGATCAACATTACTGCACTAGTACATTAAATCATTATTGCCCTGCACCGGTAAGCTTTGTTATTCCATTAAAATATCATAAGCATTACTCTTTTTTAACATCTAATACATGTACTAATAATTTTTTCCTTATTTCCATTAGCCGGGCGCATCAGCAGTTCAAGTGAGCGGTATAACATATAAGAATATATATGGTACCTCAGCATCAAAGAAAGCGATTAATTTTGATTGCAGCGAAGACTATAAGTGTCATGGAATAGTGACAAAGAAAGTTGATATCACCGGAGAAGACGTAACTGCTTATTGCAAAAATGTTTATGGAAAATTTTATGATACTCATCCTAGTATTAACTGTCATTAGATTGTAGCCTCTTTCCATTGGGGATTATATATTTATTGACTGGCTTAATATATGAAATTACTTTGAGCACTCTAAAGTCTAAACATATGCAAGAAATGAACATTGATAATATTTATAGATAAGTTTAAATATTATTACCGATGATATTTTTGGAATAATTATATGCCAGTATATTTTTAAAAATTCCAATAAGATGTATGTATTAAGATTACATTTTATCGGACTTTCAATCTATTATCGGACAGTTTATCTTATTTATCCTTGTCCTTTCTGTACTTTGCATTGTTAATTCGTTGAGCTGTTAGCAATATATATAAGATGAGTAAAAAAAAGTTTTAAAAGAACAACAAATATAATGTGTAAGGGATACCTGGTGAAAGTTTCATATTAAAAGGCCATAAAAATTGGACTTTAAGTAGATGGTGTGTATCTCATCGTCAGAACAATTAGCTGTTGTCTCGATTTTTATTTTTATTTGCAGAATAATCCCTCTAACTATTTTCTTCTAGTTTCTCTATAATACTAAGAAGCAAATGCAATCTGTTCCAAAGAAATTAGTTATATTTTTGTTGTTGTTATATCCTCAAATCAATGACATTCTTATTCAGAGTCTGGGGGTGTTTACTAAATTAAGTGGTAATAAAGGAATGTCTTAAGTTAAGATTCTTAACTAGCCACTTATTGGGGAGACTCTATTTTTAATGAGTCCCTCAATTAAAAGGCATTAAGGGTTGGGCTCACACATTAAGTGGGAATAAAGGAAAAAGAAACACCCCTCACTCTAAGTAAATAGCAGGTGCTGTTTAAAACAAAAAGTCAGTAGCCAGTGACCTCTCCTTATTCGTCACTACCAGTTAACCACATACAAATTTGTATAAGATAGTATTATATTACTATTATATTTCTCGACTCCGTGTATCATCAGATAATTTGGTCATTATTAGACGCAGGGTGTAAAATTTCGGTACAGATCTGTATTTTGTTATATTGATCTCGAAAGAGAATAGTGTACAATATATATAGCAATAAAGTTGTCTTTTTCTTCAAGAGAAATCCTTTGATTTTCTCTTAAACATATCCTTTCTATATATAAGAAGATATTCACAAAATATTCTACACCCCTCCTTAAGTTGTTGTTTCCCAAATGCTTTAGTCAAGATGTCCGCGAGTTGTTCCGTTGTACGTACAAACTTTGTAACAATGTTTCGAGACTAAAGTTCGTCACGTATGAAATGACAATCAACTTCGATGTGTTTTGTTCGTTCATGGAACACGGGGTTTGTTGCAATGTGTATAGCAGCCTAACTATCACAAAGCAACTTCATAGGACCTGAATGCACCACACCCAATGAATGAAGAAAACCTTTAAGCCATTATAATTCACAGATTGTTGTAGCCATAGAACGATACTCCGCTTCAGCTGTTGATCAAGAGACTGTGTGTTACTTTTTAGTCTTCCAGGAAATCGGTGATTGCCCAAGCATTACAAAGTATCCCGTCAAAGATCTTTGTGTCAATGGACACCGGCCCAATCAGAGTCGCCATATGCGGATACAAAAAGTTTACTATTGGAACTTAACAAGACACCTTGACCCAGGTTACCTTTTAGATATTTGACGACTCGAAGAGCTGCTTCCCAATGAACTTCCAGGGGAGTTTTCATGAATTTAGCCAGAATGTGCACAGGTCTAGAGATAGTCAAATAGATCAATCTTCCAACTAAGCGACGATACTTTTCTGGTTCTTTCAATAATGGTCCAGTTGCTAATGCTATGTTGTGGTTTTCATCCATAGGAAATGACGCTGGCTTGTACCCGAGCAATCCCGACTCAGCAATAATGTCCAAAGCATATTTCCTTTGGCACAAATATATTCCTTCTTTGCTTTGAGCAATTTTAAGACCCAAGAAATACTGCAAGGATCCAAGGTCTTTCATATGAAAGCATTCACTAAAATAAGCCTTAAATTCTTTTATCTTGTCTGAGTTATTTCCACCAACGATGAGATCGTCAACATATACTAACACATGCATGCATAACCCGTTTTTGATATAAGTGAATAAGGAATAGTCATACAAAGATTGAACAAAGCCAAAGTCTTTCAAGGCCTTGACCAATTTTGTGAACCAACATCATGGAGCTTGCTTTAAACCGTACAACAATTTTTTGAGCTTACACACTATGTTTTCACCTCGAGCTACAAATCCAGGATGAAGTCGCATATACACGTCCTCATTTAAGTCTCCATGTAAAAATGCGTTGTGAACGTCCATTTGGTGCAATTCCCAATTCTTCACAGCTGCCACACTAAGAAATGTTCTTACGGTGACCAATTTTGCGATTTGTGCGAAAGTTTCTTTGTAGTCGATACCTTATCGTTGTTTATTTCCATATATCACAAGACGGACTTTTTGGCGTTCAACTGTACCGTCACTGTTATATTTTCTTATACACCTATTTGCAACCGATAGCTTTCTTCCTGGGAGGCAATGTTACAAGTTCCCAAGTACCATTACTTTCAAGAGCGTCAATTTCCGCCTTCATTGCATCACACCAGTTCTTTTCTTTTACAGCTTGGGAGTATCTGGTTGATTCAGAAGAGCTCGTAACTAAAGCTAAGAAAGCCTGATATTTGGCAGAAATTTTTAAATTAGAACATGTCACATAGTTAGCAATGGGATAACGTGTTCACTGAGGTGTGATTGGATGTACAGGGGGGGTATTTAGACTTGAGGTAACTGCAACATGAGCTTGTCAAAATCCTTCACAAAACACAGAAGGTTGACGTGTTTGTTTCCCACAACCATATTCATGTTCTTGCATCCGACTATCATTCATTTGTTCATGATTTTCAGTAGGATCGACACTACCCACATTTCCACCACTGGTATTACTTAGAATAGGTGGCTCCGCCACACTCTCACCTATATCATTTTTAGAGAGATCATGTGTTTCAAAAGAATCACTCTCTAGACTTTGTGCATTTTCATTTCCTACATTATCAACAGAAACAAATGCGACATCTGGTGAAACATCATGGAAACAGCCTTCTTGTATACTAGAGGAACCAAAAAGATCATTATCATGATGTTGGGAAATTCCAAAAGTTTGGTTTTTGGTATCGCTGTAAGGGAAAATTAGTTTATGAAAGACCACGTCACGCGATATAAAATACTCGTCATTCTCAATATCATATACTATCCACCCTTTTTTCTGTAAGGATATCCAACAAAAATACACTTTCTATTTCTCTTAAAAAATTTATCTTTGTTACGCACTTGTCGATGTGCATAACAAAGGCATCCAAAAATGCGCAATTGTTTATATTCAGGTGGTTTTCCAAACAAAATTTCATAAGGTGATTTCCAATCAAGTAATTTAGAGGGTGTCCTAATGATAAGATACCCGGCCGTTAAGACACACTCACCCTAAAACTTGATTGTCAAACAAGCTTGAAAACGCAAAGCTCTTGCTACGTTTAATATATGACGATGTTTTCTTTCAACTCTAGCGTTTTGTTACGGGGTGCCAACACGTGAAGTTTGATATACAATTCTTTTTTCTTTGAAATAAGATTTGAGACGAAAAAACTCGGTTTCATTATCACTTCGAACAATTTTAACTTGTTTTTCGAACTGTCTTTCGGTCATAGCCAAAAAAATTGTGCATAAGTTTCTCAACTTCATGTTTTTCGGCTAGTAAGTAGATCCATACGGCTCTTGAAAAGTCATCGATAATAGTCAAAAAATAACATGAACCGCATGAGGTGGGGGTTCTATATGGCCCCCAAAGATATCAATGTACTAATTCAAAACAAGATTCGGCTTTATTATCACTAGGAGAAAAACTTCACGAGTTTGTTTTGCCTTAAAACACACATCATATGGTTTTTCAACCCTTTTAGTTTTATTTCTAACAGTAAGAATAAGAAGTACTTTATTTTCTGACGGATGTCCAAGTCGACGATGCCACAGCTCAAAGTCATCATCTACTTTAACCCAGTTTTCATAGCCTTGTTCCGCTTCTTTAAAGAGAAAGACCCCGCCTTGTTCCTTATCAGTTCCAATCATCGTCCTCGTAACACGGTCCTGTATCAAACATTTTTCATCAATAAAATTGACAGAAAAATTTTAATTTTTCATCAAACATTTAATCGAAATAAGGGTGCATTGCATTTTAGGAACAAACAAAACATTAGAAAGAAATGTGTTATTAGTTAATCGCGTCGTCCTTTTCTTCACGGAAAAAGTTTCTATATCAAGCGGCAATTCGACTGGAATTGGTACAATATCTTGAACATTTTTTAACAAACTAAGGCATCCCGTCATATGATGAGATGCTCCGGAGTCAAAAATCCGTTCATAATTAACATTCTTACCACTGAGTTTTTAATTATGACCTAACTTTGAACTTTTCATAAGGTTCATGATTGTTGCCCAATCTTTGGTGCTTAAGTTAGGTATAAAACTAGGTTCACTGGTCTTGGAATCACATGTTGATGTTGATGAGATCATCACTGCATTGCTCGTGGTGGTTGTTCTTTGCCTTTACTTGAACTACCACCAGCAACATTTTTTCCACGCACGATATTTCCTTTACCACATGTCTTGTCACTTCCATACTTCTCGATGTACCATTCAGGGTACCCAATAATATCGAAGCAACCATTTGTCTCATGTCCATGTTTGCCACAATTTCCACATAATGCTTTCTCTTTGTCACTTGTGTGTCCTCTTTTTGAATTTTGTCTCGCCACAAACGCTATAGCATCGCTTCTCACGTCCCTGTCACGGGATATATTCCTTAGTTGCTCCTCTCTCATCATGATAGAATAGACTTGGCTAACATTGGTCAAAGGATCAATAACCAAAACATTAGAATAAGCCATTCTGTAGGTTTCTTCTTCCAGCCCCATCATGAATTGGTGGACACGTTCTTCTTCTTGTCGCTTCATAAATTCTTTTTGTGATGTTACACTTGCAACCAGAACACTTGCACACGGGGAGTCTTTCATAGTTTGCGAGTTCGTCCCATAGCTTCTTTAGTCGATCAAAGTAATTCTTGATACTTTTTCCTTGTGACTTACAATTAGCAATCTCGGGTTTTCAGTTGTTGGATCCTTTGTCCGTTAGCAATTGAAAACCGTTGCTTTAAATCATCCCATAAATCTTTGGCCAACTCAACGTACGAGATTTGTGAGCGAAGTGTTGGTTCGATCGTATTAAAGATCCATGATACAATCATTGAGTTTATCATCCACCAATCTTCAACATCGGCTGAACCAGTTGCGGGTTCTTTAATGGTTCCATCAATGAAACCTATCTTCTTCTTGGCTCGAAAAGCAGTTCGCATTGCCATTGCCCATTCTTTATAATTCACGCCTTTCAATTGAACATGAGTGATTAGATTTCCTGGATTATCGCCCGTCATCAGGAGATATGACCCATGTCCCTTTTGTGAAGTATCGCCCTTATCGCCTTTATCGCTTGTCATCTAGGTGATCTTTTCTTCACCAGGGCTCTGGTACCATGTAAAATTTCGGTACAGATCTGTATTTTGTTATATTGATCTCGAAAGAGAATATTATACAATATATATAGCAATAAAGGTGTCTTTCTCTTCAAGAGAAATCCCTTGATTTTCTCTTAAACATATCATTTCTATATATAAGAAGATATTCACAAAATATTCTACACCTGACTTTGAGCTGTGGCATCGTCGACTTGGACATCTGTCAGAAAATAAAGTAATCCTTTCTATATATAAGAAGATATTCACCAAATATTCTACACAGGGGCGGAGGGACGTTATAAGTTCTGAGGGCAGTGCCCTCAACAAATGCTCCAACAACTTCATTTTATAGAGTAAATTTTCACTTATCGGGATTTTATATGACGTGCCCTCAACCCCGAGGTTGCTCTCATCTAATGTTTTCATCAAATAGGAGATGCTTTTAAAGTTCAATTGAGTTCTAAGATCGAGGAAGTAAAGAGTGCAACATTGAAAAAAAGTACCACATCTACTATCCTAAAAGCCTACCACCAAAAAGAGAAGATCCAGAGAGTTTCCACATTCCTTGTTCTATTTATAATATTAAAGAAAATAATGCCTTCGCCGACTTAGGAGCTGTTATCAATGTTTAAAATGCTAGGTTTAGAAGAGGTTAAAACAACTAAAATTGAAATAGAACTAGCCAATAGATGTTTAATGAAGCTACTAAGACTAGCAGAGCATGTCTTTGTCGAGGTAGAAGGGTTCCTATATCATGTATAATTTTTCATAGTAGATATTAAAGAAACCCTTAAGCTACCTATGTTACTAGGATGTCATTTCCTTGCCACCGCACGTGACTGAATAGACGTAGATGATAAAATTTTATCCATAGAAGTAGGAGATGAGAAAATAATTGTTAATATGGATAAATTAAAATGGTTGTAATAAGCATGATGCATCTGTTTTTGTCATTGAAACTTTTGATGCACGTAGTTGTGTTAGTATGCAGGATTAACAAGAAATGGGAAAGAACATCTTCAAGATCGAAACCGACCTATTCTCATATGACACACCAATTTGCACGAAGTTTGCTGAATTTAATTCCCTTCTTCACATTGAATAAGATGTTTTTACATGTGAAATCGATGTAGCTATGTCACATTAGGAGCATGATTATATTTGGTCGTTGATCCCTGATGATGGGAAACCATGGTCTCTAGAACCGGATGTAATGTAAGACGACGCCGGTGTCATTTGGTCACAAACCAATTATAATACCAATTGTTATTTTGAAAAAGACATGGAGGAATTACAAAAGTGGGGATATTATTGCAAGGAGCATACGATGTATGTACCCCAAGGGTCATACGGCATTGCAAAATAGTAAAAGAAGCCCAAAGTTCTCATCATGATTCGTACCTACAAAATGAAGATGTCTTGTTCAAAAAAGATAAAGGAGCTGAATCTGGAAAAAACCACAAGGAGGAGAAATACAAAGGAGCAGGGCACATATGACATTTTTGTAACCCAGTCATACTATTTAGTGAATCCCGTACGTGATATGGCCCTTGTGTAATTGGAAGATAGATGGATTTTGCAATGGGGAACGTAAACTATTACATGAAAGAGTGTAGTCAAAGAAGAAACATACGTTGAATATTCCTGAATGGGCATACAACGTATGCATGCCCAGCAACCCAAGTAGCGAAGAGGAATACTTTTAATCTCAGGAATGCGAAGAACAAGAAAAAGAAGACGACCAAGAAACATTCTTTATGTGAACCATGAGTTTTGATAAGTGGCTCGACAACAAATACAGTAATCATAGAATTGTTGATGAGGCTATGAAGAGAATAATTTATATTGATAGGATCGTTTCAAGTGATGAAGAAATACAAAACAATGGAGAGCTGCATTATCAGACGGGCCACACGACGTATATGGATGATGACCCATACGCCGTGTGCATAAACAAATCAGAAGGATTCCCTTTAAATGAGCAAATGTTTGAGCAATGGTTAGCCGAAAGGTTTGAGATACTAGATCCATTAGAACCTTTAACCGTGGAAGGACTAACAGACTATTAGAAAATAGGTGTTAACAAAAATGAAATTAGCGATTACGAGGAAGATACTCATGAACAAATTGTTAATCAAGATACCTCGTGCATGTATGGCAAAAAGTAGGATCATACTAAGCAATCATCCTCGGACAAGTGTCATGTATTGGATACCCGTGAAGCAACTGATTACTATGGAAGTAATGGTCCACTCTATCGTAAGGCAACTAATTTATCAAGCACCTAAACTAGAAAACCCTTGAAGCTTCTTAACCTTAAAGTTGATTATCATCAACGAAATCTAAACTGTTAACCTTTTAAAGCCAACCCTTTTGTCAAAACTCTTTGTTACCGAAATCTTGATCTAAAAGTAAACCCTTGGAGTTGATTTTATTGCACCTTAACAAACCCATTACAAAACTGATACTTGCACCTAAAAATTCATTTTAATCGACCTAAGCTTCAGACACCTTATATCAACAGAATGATAGCCAAACAATAACCCAAAAACAACACAAAAACAAGCTCTGTTAAGCCAATTTTGACATGATGTATCTCCCTACTGGGTGATGTGATGCAAGATCCATCTAGTGAGAACCTATATGTATGTGTCTTAAACCAATAGTTCATATTTTGTAAAATGTAACAGTTAATGAACCCATAGTGTCAATCTTACTATAGTTGCGCAAAAATTGATGAACCAAACACGGTTTATTCTTTTTCTCCTATTTTATTTCTCCCTTTGTTGTGTGATTCCTTCTTCTCGAACAAGGCTTTTGTTAAGAATACAAAATTCCTAAGAAAGTGTCAGTCGCTTCCATAGATAACAGTCGTTAGCTCGTTAAGTAATTTTTGGAACCTTACATAGTTAGTTAGCAAAGGCCCATGGATTAATCCATGCAAGCCCAAGCCCACGTGCAATTTGTAAGTATAAATACACCTCTCCATGCCTTGGAGAGGTGGTTGGTTGGTTGTATTTTTCACATAGTTATGCATTTCATGTTCTTGTCTTTCTCTCTCTAAAATACTTCCTTCCTTCCCACTTTCTCTCTCTAGTTCTTGTTGTTAAAAGATATCTAATATTCTTCAATTGGTATCAAGAGCCATAGAGTGGTATGTTTAGTCTTTGTGTTTATTTTTTTGGTTCGTTTGTTTACTCGTCATATTGCAAAAATCGTCCTTCCTTTTATTTTTTTCTTGTTGATTCGAAGCTATTTGGG
>BQNB010027367.1:0-54567 GCA_026074375.1 Tanacetum coccineum | reverse complement strand
TTTCGTAATGTTTTTTTTATTTCGTAATGTTTTTTTTTATTTCGTAATGTTTTTTTTATTTCGTAATGTTTTTTTTTAATTTCGTAATGTGTTTTTTTTAATGTAATTTGTATGTTTAATTATGAATGAAATGGTTAGTTTGTTAAAAGAATGAAATAATTGTTTAGGGGGTTTTATGAAAATAAAGAGGTGAGTGGTGTTATTTGGTGTTATGATAAGAGTAGTGGTGTTGGTGTTGGTGTTATGCTGATGTGGCGGCAAAAAATGGTGTTATGGTGTTACTACACCTAGGGCTCTTAATTTAAACAATTTTAATCTTATAATAAATGTTTCCTAACATATTAAACAAAGAAAGCTACGACTAAAGAAACTAGCCCAAAAACCTAAAGATACAAGAGAATAACTAAAGCTAGCCCGGTGTCGAATGCTAAGGTGCACCAAGTCTTGAAACGCAAAGAAAAAAAAATTACAAAATGTAATCACAAACTATGTAACAAGTTACGAAAATGACCATTTATTTAAAGTTTTTTTTATATAACAAACTTTATTTATCAAATATATAACAAATATCTAGTGTTTCCTTCATAAAAGTATATACCGTTGAAAAGATCTTGAAACTGCAAAAAAAATGAGCCTAATATTGCAACGCATCTGACTTACGTACGATTTATAAAAAATATTAAAGTTAATATATGTTTTTTTTAAAAGAAGTTTGGAAACACACTTTTACATATCAAACTACATTTTTGGTCCTTATGGTTAACCGGGTTTAACGGTTTTGGTCCAATAGTTTAAAATGTAACGAATCCAGTCCGGTTTTGTTCGACCCGTAACACTTTTGGTCCACTTTCCGTTAACCGTTAGTTTGACTTGTTAAAAAAACTGAAATGACTAAAATACCCGCGGATGATGATATGCAATGACTAAAATGCCCTTTTCTTCACAATTATTATTATTATTATTTTTATTTAATTATAACATCACTTTATTGGAAGAAATAACATATTTACAAAAAGTTAGTGGAAAGCCGAGATACAAGCTGAGCTCCTACTCCTATAGTTATTGCAAAGTTAATCCTATTAAAAAATTATTCTTATTATTATTCTTTTATCATTATACCTTATATATTAAACAGCAGTATTATTTCTCCTAGGTTGTTTTAATGCACCCATTAAATGGACCCGATTCATTTTATATTGCCTCATTTCTTTGTTCCAACACGTGTATCCCCTCCCTCTGCTTCCACCACCCCGCTATTTCTTCCCCAGATCTCAATGAAGAATCTAAACACACAGTTCTCTCAAATCCACCGCCTCCTCTCTAAAAACCAACACAAACTTCATCTCTTTCTAGCTATATGGTGGTTTCTCTGTTTTTTTCGACTCACAATGTGATGAGCCAATCGTGTGTTGGTTTGAGTTAAGTTCTTGGATGGATGATAAACAAATTCCAAAAACATAAAGAAAGGTACAAAATTCTTGATATAAAATTCTAAAGAGTGAATTTGAAATAGGGTTTTGTTCTTTTATTTGTCAACCCAACACATCTTCAAAACACTGCCCCATTATTATCTCTTCTAAACCCAAAATAGTCACTACCTCCTACCAAATCCTCATTCTACCATCATATAATTATCATCAATGTGTACATGTATTTGTGATTATCTGCATCTTAATTAGTTGCAATTAGTTATGAAAAGTTACGGTATTTTTTGTTTTCAATTTATATTTTTTATAAGATTGTGATATGGGTTTTTGTTTACATGCAATTTCAGCTATGGCGGAGGGCAAAGTACAACAAACCCAACTGCAGCTATGGCGGAAGTAATTGGTTTGTGTAGAATAGTGTTTTTTAAGTGATTATTTTGGAGTGAAATAAGCAAATATGAATACAAGGAAAGATACCAGGTATCAAAACCTAATACTATGTGAAATGACAACATAGTCATTAATAGATAATCACTTTCACATTGTGATGCAAACCAATGCCTTTGATGGATTTTTTTCTTATCAGTAGTGTACGTTTCACATTTATATAAACACACATCCAAACACTTTTAGGGTATATAAATCTGATATGTACATTTGCGAGAAAACTATAGATACTTAAAGTACCTTTACAACGCCATACTAAGTTTGTACAAATCCATCCCCGTGACATATTCTTTGTCTTAATGTGGTTGAAGCTTTCAAATTTAGGGTTTTTAACATTTCTGAGATGTGTGTTATACATGCCAATGTCGAGTTTATATTTGTATATCGTGTACATCATCTTCTCTACATATTTTCTGGCAGAAACATAAACAAATGAACTTTGTAGGATGACGTTGCTAAATGGTCTAGCAAGGGTGTCGTCTTTGCAATTTTTGAGCTCGACTACCTTTTAACCATATGTGCAATAGTATTTTAGCACGCCTTTTGGGAGATGGCCAAGTATTTAATACAAGATAAAGCCGAATCCACCAACGTTTTAATCAGGTTTGGCTGTTAGGATTTATAACCAATTAATCATACATAAAAAATGTTTGAGTTGCAGAATATGTTACAATTTAGCTTAATGTTGATTTTATATGATGTAGGATCCCGTTACCTGGATTGACCTCTGCTATCTATCACATGTCAATGGGTAATTCTGATATAATGGGTGGTGATGGGTGGACTCATCTTCTGCGAGAGGGCCTATAATGTTTGGTTAACAATGGAAACATGGTTCTGCCCCCAAAAACATGTTCAAGGTACAATTTTAATTCCTTTAACCAGTAATTTATTTGTATTCACAATAGTGGTTTGATTTTATGAAGATGAGCCACCGTTGATTCAATCTTTTTTGGTTCATAAACGTGAGGAATCACTAAGAAATAGGTTTATCCAAAAGCTATTGAATGGAATGTAGTCGTGTTCTATTGAAATATGATATCAGTGCTTAACCATACAAATGAGTGTCAAAAGTATTCGACTAATAAATGGCTAATTTACGGTTTCCATGATTATGTCGACCCAAGTGGCTCATCTTTTACCGTCCAAACCGAAAGCGAATAAAATTAGCTAAAAAGCAAATTCACTAAATAGGTCAAACGGGCTGAGAGTTCATTAATGTATATTTTATTTCTGTTTATTTTGTGCAGGAACATGTTTCTACCAGAAAAGTTACCATAGCCATGGTGGATGAGCTCAACTCAAATGGATCCACAACCGTCAACAAGGTCAGGGTGTCACATGCTTCTGATTGTATAATGACTGTCTGTATTGTCACTTTTGTTGATAACATTTCTTCATATATTTCAGTTCTGGTGTTTCAAATGGATTTGTAGCAGAACAAGGAAAGGGTTATTGGAATAGGCTAAGTGGGTTGACAACACTGAAATTGATTATGTTTTAAATGAGGCAAGATACATATATGCAAAAGAAAGAATGTATCATATTTAGTTTATGGTAAATCCTTAGAAATAGTACAATGTGAAATGTGATAACCAACCGCAATAGAGATGAAATGTTAGAGAATAGTGAGGTTTTATATGGTTTTTATGATTTTGGCTCGCTGCAACGTCATTTCCATCATACTTTTATTAGAGTTTTGTTGCGGAAAAGGTTATTTTAAAAGGTTAATGGCCTACTGTAATTATTTGCATAAAGGTAATTTTAATAATGTTTGGTTTTGCAGCAAAGTGTTTTTAAAATGCGATTTGTTTGCTGAAATGTTTATGCAGAAAAGTTGTTTTCAAAAGAATTGTTTGGTTGCTAAATTTTTAAGCAGGAAAAATGACTTTTGATGGCTTTTCTGAAGCTGATTTTTTTTCTTTGCAAAAAATTTAAGGAAGAATCAGGAATGTATTTTGGCTATAAAGTGATATCTGCTGCCAGTATCAGCTCGATAATGAACTATTGCCCGTGTGAAGTATTCTCTTGATTATATTATTTTATTATATGACCAGTATTCTTTTTTTCTTTGTAAGGTGGGTATGATTATCTCATTGGTACTTTCGAGCATGGTCATATTGTTAAATCATCAGATCTTGAGTTACCATCTTTCAGGTATGATTAATTATGTTATATGACCATCCTCTTAACCTCTTTTGGGCAGGAGCTTTAATTGAAAGGATTTTTGTTGCAGAAATGCATTAGTTCAGCAAAAACAGATGAGTGCAAAGAAATGACACATTACCTTTTGGGCTTGATTCACCAAGGAAAATCAAGATATGAGTAAGTCATGTATTCCCCTCTTTTGTGTTTATATTTTCTTCTGTTGAAATTAAAAAATGGTTACTCATTCATATGCTGCAAGGATCTGAATTACTATGACATTATTGTTATGTTAGAATGTTGTTGGTGCTACTAAAGTGCAGCACCGGCAAATATCTATGATAGTATGTACATATTCTCATGGAAAACCAAAAAGTCTTATACGCTGCTGCACTTTTAATAGTACCACAAATTGACTTTTAACAATCAGACAAATAATTTTAACAGCAACATCACTTTGAACAAAACACATGTGACCGAAGCTAACTGGATTTTGCAAAAAAAACAAATTTAATTAACAGCAGCAACACTTTCAACGAATACTTAATTGCTGCTACCGATAAAAAGTATAGTGTTAGCATACACTCTAAGATCAAAATTTGGTGTTGTGAGGTACAATCATTTAAGTTAGGGTGTGTTTGCCTTTGCATTCTAACTTACTCAAAATAGGCATTCTGTTTTGTTCGGTTCAAAGCCATTCGGACAAGATTGTGTAGACCTTCAAGTATAAAGTAAAAAGGTTATAGGAATAGGCAGGCAATTAGTAGGTTATGCATTTCAAAAATTATTTATGGGCTACTTTCAAGCCGATGCGGTGTTAATGTCGATGCTGATTTTAGAGGTTATTTGATTAATAGTTCACTTATTAGGTCTTGTTGCTTTAAGCCGATGCGGTGTTAATGTCTAAAACTGAGCTTATCATCTTTTCCAAAATCAAATAAGCGAATAAGTTGGTTAAGTCAGCTGATCTAAACAGCCCGTATATATAATTTATCTTTCTTGACATGTTTGAATCTGACAGCTTTTGGCAGCCAATAATAGAAGGTGTTGAACAAGCTAATCATGGGTGAGAGAAACTTTAAAGTGTCACACCCCGCCAAGGCGGAAACACGAGGCATAACATCATGTATATCATCACAACACAATGGTGTCAAAAATAGAGAAACACTAAATGCATAACTAAGTAATAAAGACACAATGTGTCATGACAATACCGAAAACCAAAAGAACGACATCTTGTATTAATGAAAAAAGTTCTCACCAATACAAGAACAATATCTTACGATCCTAATAAAATCAAATAACATTCAACAAAATCATGCAACAAACATAAACAAACTCAGGAGCGAACTCTAATGCAATCCTAACGGTCATTCTAGCTACCTCTCTTAACCTCAGTATTCTCATGAAGCTCACCTGAAAATGATGCTTAAAAACGTCAACACGACGGTTGGTGAGAGTCATAGGTTTAAGACACACAAAACAAACCTTTAAATCCAATTACTGTGATAAATAAAACATAACATAGCAGGACATACAACGTACTATCATACAAACTAACATGCAATCACATCAATCAACATTGAGACTTTCACTTGTTTTTCATCTATGTACAAGTGAGCCACAAGAATCAACGAATCGACCGCGTAAGTCATTAGTTAATATATAGACGATCACGCTTACTACCAATCAAAAATCCATATATGCCATGATACATCAGCACTCAAGCACAACAATGTCATACCAAGAAGAAGTAAACACATAAACATACAATAGTCACGTATAGCCCATGCATCATTTAAATCACATTATCACAGTAACTAAAACATTTCAAAACCCACCCCAAGAAAACATAAGAAAAAGGGGCTATGAAACTCACCTGATGATTAGCTTCCCAAAAGAACCCAACAAAATCTTCACAAACACTTCACGGATAATCTAAACAATTAAGCACACAATAAGCTATCATAAATTAGGCATTTAACCCAATATGATGTAACCTTAACTATGATGGATATCTAAGCTATCTACCATAGTTCTATACTTGATTTAACCCTTTTCCAACTCCTACATATGCCATTTACACTTCAATGCTACACTTTAAATTTTTTGGTTTTGAGCAGAATTTTATACTCACTTACGCGTCCTAAACGTACCACTTAAACACCTCCACAATTCAGACCGAAATTCACCATGATACATATATGTCCTATGAACCTCTCATGAGCTCACTCAAAGTTCATTACCCTTTAGAAAATTTATTAATCAAAAGTGTCCAGAATTCGTCCAGAATCTGACCCCCCTAAAAGTATGACACTAGATGACCACTTTAGACCTCATTGCATACTTAGCAAAAATTCAGGGGTCACACACAATATATAAACTAACATCCACGTGATTTTGAGCCTCTAACTAGATGTCTAAGTATTTTTAGAAAAAACCAAACAAAACAGAATTCGTCACAGTTTTACCACACTGATTTTTGTAACGACCTTTTTACCCACTTTCCACCAATAAAAACTGCACAGACCAACTTTTCTAGAAAGTAGACTCTTTGAGGTTATCTCAATATGTTTAAATGGTTATATTTGATAATTTAATGATTGAGTTATACTGTTTACAAACTGGCCTAATTTCTGCAGTGAATTAAACAACTAATTCGGGCGATCTAGACCCTAACGCATGATCAAATCACGAAACCAATTGAACCAATGATCAAACAATCATCATTAAACTATAAACTCTAGAAAATTTAAAACCCTAATTTATTTTCATGATTAAACCTAATCCATCATACTTAGATTACAAGAATTAAAATAAGAACTAGAATTAAACAAAGAATTAGAAAATACCTTAAACCCTAAAAATCTTCTTTTTTTTCTCTGGATCACACCCCCTTGGGGGGGGGGGGGGGCCCCGATTTATACCCACCACAACAACACACCCCGGTCGAACAATAGGGGATTTAGGGATCCTTTATTTTTGTATTTATAGGCCTCCTAAAAGATATTCTAGATTAACTCTAATTAGGAATTAGACTTGGACTCAAATTTGTTTCCTTTTCTCCCTTGTAAACCAAACCGATCGGCACCCCCCTTTTATTCTTTTTTTATTTTTTATTAATTACATATTTATTTACAATACCTTAAATTTTAATAAAAACCTTAACTTATTTGACTATACCTTTTTGCTTAAACGAAATTCACTAGACTTTTAAAAATAACTTTTTAACTTTTCATTTTCAACCTAACTTTCCTAAAATATAGAATTTTTACATTATTCTTAACTTACCACTTAAAATCTAAACCTATCTTAGATTACTAACACAAAAATACGTATACGTAATAATACTTACACATTTAACACGGAAACGCTCAAATCTCAATAATCATTTCCTTGTCACTCAAAAGTGAACGAAATGAACTTAACCAATTTCACCACTATTCCAATCTCATTGAGATGATCACACTCAGTGGATTGATTACCAATACCTCACATAACCCACATAAACTCATATAAACACACAGAATCACATACACCATATATTGCAACAGGCACATAAGTCAATACTAACGGTTTAACTAACCTGCTCAAATCATGGTTGTCACAGTATCCCCTCCTTTAGGAAATCTCGTCCCGAGATTTAACTAGCCGATTTACCAGCTTGCTCGACGAACAACCGAGGATACTTAGACTTCATATAATCCTTGCGTTCCCAAGTAAACTCAGGACCACGCTTAGAATTCCAACGAACTTTCACAAGCGATATCTTACTACGTTTTAACCTCTTAACATCACGGTTCATAATCTCTACAGGTTCCTCAACAAAACGAAGAGTTTTGTCAACCTTTATCTCATCTAATGGCACATGCAAACTAGCATCCGCCAAACATTTCTTCAAGTTTGACACATGAAATGTATCATGTACTCCACTCAATTCCTCGGGCAACCTTAATCAATAAGCTACAGGACCGATCCTTTCAAGAATCTTAAATGGTCTTACATATCTCAATGCTAACTTTCCTTTTTTCCCAAAACGAATTACACCTTTCCAAGGTGATACTTTCAACATTACTCGATCTCCTACTTCAAATTCCAATGGTTTGCGTCTATTATCAGCATAGCTCTTTTGACGATCTCTCGCTGCTTTTAGCTTCTCCTTTATCAACACAACTTTACCAGTCATTTCTTGAACCAATTCAGGTCCAATCAAACTACTTTCTCCAATCTCAACCCATAAAACACGCGACCTACACTTCCTTCTGTACAAGGCTTCAAACGGAGCACATCTTATACTCGGCTGATAACTATTATTGTAAGAAAACTCAGCCAATGGTAGATGAACATCCCAGCTACCACCAAAATCAATTACACATGCCCTTAACATATCCTCTAAGGTCTGAATCGTATGCTCACTTTGTCCATCCGTTTGGGGATGATAAGCCATACTCATATCCAACCTTGTCCCTAAAGCTTTTTGCACAGTCTGCTAGCAATGCGACGTAAATCGTCCATCTCTATAGAGTAATCGCACTAAAAAGAAAAAGGAACTCCATGACTTGCGACTATTTCATCAGATGTAGAACTTTTCCCAATTTCCTCAATACTATAGTCTTCTCTATATAGCCAGTAAATAAGCGACTTAAGTCAGTCTATCGTCTTAACCCAAATCGTGTCATGCCCACTTTTTGACCTAGGCAACTTAGTGATAAAATCCATAGTGATCTTATCCCACTTCCATTCAGGTATCTCAGGTTGTTGCAGTAAACCCGAAGGCCTTTGATGCTCAGCCTTTACCTTTGAACATGTCAAACACTTACTAACATAAGTAGCAATATCTCTCTTCATTCCCGGCCACCAGTACATATCACGAAGATCATGGTACATCTTATCCGCTCTAGGATGCACATAGTACTTAGACCTGTGAGCTTCATCCATGATCATCGTTCTCACACTTCCTACTAATGGAACCCATATACGGTCCATGAAATACAAACTCTCGCCCTCTTTCTTTTCCATCTGCTGATCTAGGCCATGCAGGTTTTCCATAAGTACATTCTCTTGCTTAAGCGCCTCACTCTGGGCTGCTTGTATCGTTTCTCTCATTCCAGCCTGGATAGTCACTGCCATGGCCCTTACACGTCTAGGTTTCAACCGCTCCTTCTTACTTAATGCATCAGCCACAACGTTCGCCTTACCAGGATGGTAACGAATCTCGCACTCATAATCACTAAACAACTCAATCCATCTCCTCTGACGCATATTCAGCTCTTTCTGATCGAAAATGTGTTGAAGACTTTTGTGATCCGTATAGATAACACTCTTAGTACCATACAGATAATGCCTCCAAGTCTTAAGAGCAAACACAACAGCTCCCAATTCTAAATCATGTGTCGTATAGTTCTTCTCATGGGTTTTTAGCTGCCTCGATGCATAAGCAATCACTTTGCCCCTTTGCATGAGTACACAACCTAATCCTTGGTTTGATGCATCACAATAAACCATGAAATGTTCCACTCTATTAGGTAGCGTCAATATTGGTGCATCACACAAGTTTATTCTTTAAAGTTTGAAAAGCCTCTCTTGCTACCACCCACACCCCACACATACTTCTGATTCTTCTGAGTTAACGAGGTAAGAGGTTTAGCAATTTTGGAAAAGTTTGCAATAAACCATCGGTAATAACCGGCTAATCCCAAAAATGATCGAATCTTAGAAGGCGTTGTAGGGGTCTTCCAATTCTTTACCGCTTCTATTTTGCTGGGATCCACATGTATACCATTCTGAAATGTGTACAACAGACACAAGAAAGTGTGCACCTCTTGCAAGCCAGAAACTCACACTTGGAGAACTTGGCATACAGCTTCTCCTTCCTTAACAATTCCAACACCAAACCCAAATGAACTTCATGGTCCTCCTTCATCTTTGAGTAGATCAAGATGTCATCAATGAACACAATAATGAACTTATCTAAGTACGGTTTATAAACTCTATTCATCAGATCCATAAAGACTGCAGGTGCATTGGTTAGCCCAAAAGGCATAACTGTAAACTCAAAATGTCCGTATCTCATTTGAAACGCCGTCTTAGGTATGTCATCTTCATGCACGTGTAGTTGGTGATAACCTGACCGAAGGTCTATCTTGGAGAAATAACACGATCCTTGTAGTTGGTCAAATAAATCATCAATCCTCGGAAGAGGATAACGATTCTTAATCGTCAACTTGTTCAGCTCTCTATGGATTTACGATTTAAAGTGTCCTAACTCCTCGAACGTCATGTCATGACCTCTTAAATTATGATAGCCCGAACGATAGTACGATGTAACAACTATAAGATTATATTCAAGTACTCGGTACTTATATGACCTATAATAATTTAGGTTGCATTCGATCTTTTTCGTGACGCAATTTTTGTTATACCTCGATCATTCATTTCCTAAGGTGAGTTTCATAGCCCCTTTTTACTTGTTTTAAACTGTTTTGGGGGAGAATACATGCTCTTTTACAAACTTGTATACTTTACTAGAGTACAATTACCTTTCAATACTTTGTGAGTTCATAGTCTCGCATTTCAATCTTTTCAATGTTTTATAAACCCGCGAGGGGAATACATGCTCGTTTACAAACTTGTATATTTTACTATAGTACAATTACCTTTCAATACTTTGTGAGTTCATAGCCCCCTTTTTACTACTTAATTGTTTTACAAACTCTAATAGGTGAATTACATTGCTTATTTTACAATTAGACACAAGTGTTTTTCTAAGTGTTTTCAAAGTGTTTTAAACTGTATGCTATCCAGATTACTGCCCGAATATTATTGCCTAAGCTACCACTATTGCCAATTAAGTCCCTACTATATCATGAACCGTCAATTGCTATTGTAGTGAGCGCGAGTGTTGTGGATAGTTCTATCGGGACTAACAACCCCCCCCTGGATTTCCTGGTCAAAAGTGGCCCAGGGTCAATTTACCTTTGAGAATACTTTTAGGTTGTTGGCAAGCATCCTATACATTTGGGGCACAAACTAGTTAAGGCTTCGGGTTCATGAGCTTAGTGCAATAATATATACTTAGACTTGATGAATGTGTTTCTCTTGTCTACATTACTTGTTTTGGACTTCGGAATATGTACTTAGTCCACCATTACTTCGATCTTGTGGTCCACTACTAAACATTACTTGATTTACTGAATCACTACTTGGATTTCGGAAATAACACTTTGAAATACTGTAACGCTACTTTTCTTACAAAGACATTTCTTAAATTATTTCAACACTGCTTTTACTTAAACCTATGAATTCACCAACTTTATGTTGACCGTTTTTGCATGTTTTTCTCAGGTTATTATTTGCTAGTGGAGCATTGGGAGCATTCGAGTCGCGCGGATATATTTTTGAACGCTTAATAATTTGAGTACCATTAAATAATTTGTAAACTCTGATTTTAATATAACGAATGTGAAATTTATTTAAACGTCTCTTTTGAGGTCGTTTTCCGTGACTTGTGTTTGTGCCCTGAAGTAGCACCCCAATGTTACCATTCCGCTGCGTTGTCATGATTTTTGGGGGTGTTACAGATTGGTATCAGAGCTGAAGTCATAGAGAACTAGGTCGTTTTCAAAACCTAGACTATGACCATGTTTTTCAAAATATAGAGTCTTTCCTTGTTTCTCCGATATCCGCACGCGCTTGCTCCCAGGTAACTTATATGCTCTCTTTTGCATCCCTACTACTATTACATGGATAATGAGTATTTAATACTAGACTATGATTTCGTTCTCTTACGTCTATCATATGACGTCTTACTATTTACCTTATATCGGTCTGTTATATAAATATTAAACATTCTGATTTTTGTGTACTTCCTGATTTCTCATTTTACTCCCTTGAGCGTCAATGCTGGTATTATATATGGATACCTATACCTTAGTTAATAATGCAAATAATTTTAAGTGTAAAAATAAATTTAAATAAAATTTTCATATATTTATTTTAATTATGGTTTTCATAAAAGAAATCGAAAGATGATTTTGAAAAAAAATGTGTTGCATTTTATTTATATAATTTATTTTTAAAAGAAGTTTTTAACACCTAAACAATATGGTATCGACTACAACAAATTTACTTTCAAATGGAATTTATGACTCTAAAAAAACATCATGATAGCAAAAAAATCTCCCAAAATACCTTAAGAATTCCAATACCAGAATATTAATTTACTTGAAAACGAACACGACAAGAACTCTTGCAAACCAAACAAACCATAAGGACTCATCCATACCAATGGTCTTAGAACTAAACCAAAAAGTATCGTCACCTTTAGACAAAGGAAAACAATCAAAATGCCTCCACCTATGTTGTGGCGCATGTATAATTATGTTGGCCACTATAATTATAGATGCCCCCTTTCACAGTTGTACTCCCTCCTATAAAGACACTTCATAAAATAAACACACCATATAACACCTTTTAAAAAAAATGAAACCAACAATTAACACAAGGAATAATTCTAATAATCACTTTTATTATTAATACTCAGAATCCAAACATCGAAAATAACATTCCTAACATGGCTCCAAACGTCAAAAGAAAGAAAAACAAGCTAAAACATATCAATTACTTAGAACAATATGGGCAGTTACGAGACGTGCGGTCATGATCAGCTTTAGTTGTCTTCTTTCATACATGTTTACTACTTGCGGTGGACTCAAGGTCCGAGTCCACTTCATTCCTCTCAACTTCTTCCTCATCTTCTATCAACCATCCATTCATGTTACCCTTTGGCTGAGGTAGTCGATGTGGTGCAAACTCATTCATGGGATTTCCTTGTTGAAGTTGTGGGTGATCCACAAATCCATACAGGTCATGTCTTCTAGGTTGTTCCACTGGCTCTTCTTCAGACGTTTCATAACCTTGAAATTTTCTAGGAACTCTGGTGATAGTGCCATCCTTGGAAATTATCTTTGTTTCAATTTCCTCAACTGTTTGTCCATTAACTTCCTTCAAGGTCATCTTCTCTTCGACTCTACATGGCCACATGGCAATAGGAATTCGGATCTTGCGGTTACACCGCTTGCTATTCTTAATCCTTTTACACCTAGTTGCGAAAGCAACTGAATCATGGTACTTTCTATGAATAGGGAGAGACATACTATAATAGACCACAAAACATAGACTATATCAGGATACGAATCTCAAAATAACAAAGAAAAACTTAACTTATATATATAGTATATAGTATAATGTACTTTATGAAACTTAGGGAAAATAAGAATAATAGGTATATACTTACACATAAGCCCTAAATGCATCTATATGAGGGACCCTTAAGCTATAGTCTAGGCTCAACCACCTAGTTCTCTATAACCATAGGCTCTGATACCAATCTGTCACACCCCGCCAAGGCGGAAACACGAGGCGTAACATCATGGATATCATCACAACACAATGGTGTCAACAATAGAGAAACACTAAATGCATAACTAAGTAATAAAGACACAATGTGTCATGACAATACCGAAAACCAAAAGAACGACATCTTGTATTAATGAAAAAGGGTCTCACCAATACAAGAACAATATCTCACGAACCTAATAAAATCAAATAACATTCAACAAAATCCATGCAACAAACATAAACAAACTCAGGAGCGAACTCCAATGCAATCCTAGCGGTCATTCTAGCCACTTCTCTTAACCTCAGTATTCTCATGAAGCTCACCTGAAAATGATGCTTAAAAACGTCAACACAACGGTTGGTGAGAGTCATAGGTTTAAGACACGCAAAACAAACCTTTAAATCCAATTACTGTGATAAATAAAACATAACATAGCAGGACATACAGCGTACTATCATACAAGCTAACATGCAATCACATCAATCCACATTGAGACGTTCACGCTCAATCCTCACACAAAACATAACAACAATGAGACGATCACGCTCACTCAAACAACTCACAGTAATAAGACGATCACGCTTACTACCAATCAAATCCATAAATGCCATGAGACGATCACGCTCAAGCACAACAATTCATACCATAAAAGCAAGTAGCACATAACATACAATAGTCACGTATAGCCCATGCATCATTTAAATCACATTATCACAGTAACTAAAACATTTCAAAACCTCTTTGCATCATTTTCACCCCAAGAAAACATAAGAAAAAGGGGCTATGAAACTCACCTGATGCTTAGCTTCCCAAAAGAATCCAACAAAAGCTTCACAAACACTTCACGGATAATCTAAACAATTAAGCACACAATAAGCTACCATCAATTAGGCATTCAACCCAATATGATGTAACCTCAACTATGATGGATATCTAAGCTATCTACCATAGTTCTATACTTGATTTAACCCTTTTCCAACTCCTACATATGCCATTTACACTTCAATGCTACACTTTAAATTTTCTGGTTTTGAGCAGAATTTTATACTCACTTACGCGTCCTAAACGTACCACTTAAACACTTCCACAATTCAAACCAAAATTCACCATGCTACATATATGTCCTATGAACCTCTCATAGCTCTCCCAAAGCCATTACCCTTTTACAAATACCCTTTAGAAATTCATTAATCCAAAGTGTCCAGAATTCGTCCAGAATCTGACCCCCTAAAAGTATGACACTAGATGACCACTTTAGACCTCATTATATGCTTAGAAAAAATTCAGGGGTCACACAAACACACACCACAATATATGAAATAACTTCCACGTAAACTTAGAGCCTCTAACTTCCAAAAATATGAAATTCTCACTATTTTACACACCTGTATTTTGGTAATGAAACCATTTGACCCACTTTTCGACCATAAAAACTCATGAGGGCCACAACTTTTCTGTGAAAGTTAACTCTCTGAGGTTATCTCCAGTATGTTGTAAATTATTTATTTGATCTTTTATGACCGAGTTATGACCTCTACAAGTCTGACTAAATTTCTGCAGTGAATTAAAACGACTATCCTCAAAGATTAAACCCTAACCGACAATCCCAATCATGTAAACAATTAAACTAATGATCAAACATGACCTATACATCATAAACTTCAAGAAACCTAAGAACCCTAATTTATAAATCCTAATTTATAACTCCTAATTTATAACCCTAATCCATCATGTTGAATACTAAATTAAAAAAATTAAAACTAGAATTGAACGAAGATTATAAAATTTACTTAGCTAAAGAAAACCTACTTTTTTTTTCTTTCCTTCATTCCTTGGATGGGCCAAAATAATGAGGGGAAGGGTATTCGGATTAGTTTGGTATTTATAGGCCCACAGGAAATCCCTAGAATAACTATAATTGCAATTTGGATTTCAATTCAAAACTCTTTTATTTTTTTCTTATTCTAATTTTCCGGATTTTAACTAATCATGCCTGAAACAAAAATATTATTTTTTTGTCTTTTTCTTTATTAATTTATTAATTATCTTTATACCTAAAGATTTATAAAAGACCCTAAGCTAATTGTTATAAAGACCATTTTTGCTTGAAAAAACTGAAACCTTTCTAAAAATAACTTTTCATTATCCAGAATTCACTTATCTTAAAAAAAAAGTCTTGCAAAAACTCTTATATTTTAACAAACTCATTTCTTTCACAAATGACACACTTCTCATTTTAATCCATCACCTAGAGATCTACATATTAACCAAACCAATTCTCTCAAAATACCCAACCAATTCCATTATCACTATAAGTGATTAAAAAATGTGAAATTTCTCTATCAAATAACTCATTCTCATTAGCATAACCTCTAGACCTAAATTATCCTTAAATTACTAACACAAAAAAACATATCGTAATAATACTTAACACGTTTAACATAAAACGTTAAAATCCACAATAATCATTTCCGTGTCACCAAAAGTGAACGAAATGAACATCACACCAACTCAGACAAAAAATCCAATCCCAATGAGAACATCACGCTCATGGATTGAATATGCCATACTCACTAATCCCACACAAACACATAAAAGCTCGCATAAACACATAAAAATACATAAACCATGACATTGCAACAGCACATAAGTCAATATTACGTATTGACCAATCCTGCCTCCAGTTCATGTGTCAGACAAAATGTAAGCAAGTAACCAAATAGAGTGTATGCACTTTGAAAATGTTTGCTAGTGTATCAAATGATCAAATTAAAAAACGGTTATAGTCTAGAGTGTAAAATATGCAACCTAGTTTCTCTATAACCAGATGCTCTGATACCAATCTAAACACTCTATAAAAAACACGTCACAGCTGAAATATGTCTGGGGACGTACTTCATAATACAACAACACAAGAAAAGGAGAACGACCTCGAAATGTGTCGTTTGAAAAGTAATTTCGATGGTTTTTCCTTAATTGATTTTTTAAAAATAAAACATTTTTTCCCATAATTGCATACAATGAAAAGCTTGAAAACAACCCAATAGTTTTATCATTTGTATGTAAGTTTAAATCCATAAATAAATCTTGTTCAAATTAGACTCACAGTGCACATCAAGCAAGCCAAGCATCTATTCATCACCTGAGAAAAACATGCTTAAAAAAATGTCAAATTAAAGTCGGTGAGTTCATAGGTATTCTGAAAGTAAAAATTTGAACCAAATTCTTTAAATATGTGTGACTGTTTCAAAACTTGTATGTTCCCCAAAATGTTATGTATGAATGTCATAATCATGAGTTTAAAATAAGCATGACCATTTCATCCCCAAATAGTTAAAAAAAACGTATGTATAAGTTGGACCACCATTGATCAAAGTATGTATTGCCACTTTATTCAAGGCAACGTATATATTCCTGTGTGTATAAAATAATTATTACGATTACTCTAAGTTCATGAAACCGTTGCGTAGACCTAATTGTATGCCACTTTATTCAAGGACCGTAAGTGTTAAATTTGTGCTCCGACATGCTATAAACGTTCTATGCCCAGTGATCGCTAATCACCCGTACGGGTTGTCCACCCGAATAGATCTATTTATAAACATTCGCGCTCACCCCCCAGGAAATTCACTATTCATGCAACCTAACTAATCCGTAAACATTCGATTTTTGTAAAGGTAAGTTTGTTGCCTCCATAAAGTAAAAACCAATATTGTATATTCACCGTGAGATTGCATATGAGTGTATAACCAAGTTATGCGAGTGTTCACGCCCAAAAAATTAAACCAAGTATTGTATCTCATCGCGAGATATATAAATACATATAGAAAACACAATATGTAATCACCCATGATAAACGCATTTGTAACAGCAATGTTTTCACCCCAAAAATATATGTAAAACCAGTAAAACATGAGAGGCTATAAACTCACATTGATGTTGTAGAACAATCGGCAGAAATGCACGTATTAAGCATAACACGAACGGAAAACCAGAACGGCTCGACCAAGAAGTTGTGGTTTATCTTAACGGCTGTGCCCTAGGAATAATGTATTATGGGATTTCCGAATGAATAGTTACATCAACATGGCGTCACGTTATAAAAGACTTAGATTTTCAAGTTGTAATAGTTTGGGTGTTTGGTTAAATAATATAATCGAAAGTAAACGCAAAGCAGTGTAATATATTCTGAATATATTACATATGAAAAATGAACAAGTATATAATTCCGAATCGAGAAATAATATAACAAAGACTAAAAACGAAAAAAAATAATTCGAAATGTATATAATACAAAAAACGCATGTAATTACATATAAGGAAAGTACTATACAAGAAGACATGAGTTCGAAAATTCAAACATTTCGACAAAACGGATGTATAAGAAAAGTACAATACAAGGAAATATAAATAACGCAAAGTGTTTAATAATAACATTTCGACACGGCATTTATTATTATAATAAGGAAAGTACAATATAGGAAAGTACTATATAACCAAAGTGTGTAAAAAAATTCCCGTATAATTACATACAACGCATGTATTATGAAACAAACATTTACGACACGTGTTTCGAAAATCACCAATTTACTTAATAACAGTTCTCGTATAAAAGTGAACGCACGTTTTAAAGTTACGAATCATGTACACGATGTTTGTAAAGCTTTTACAAAGTCATAATTTCACCTTATAGTCAGGAATTTATAAAATAATATTTTATAAATTAGTATTTTGTTTCCCCGACGGGTTTTAGTTAAAATATTGTCTCATTTGCAAAAGTATAGTTTCCGTTTATTCACCGGGTTATTGTATAATCACAATTTAATAAATCATAAGACTTTATATCTTCGTTCTTTTATAAGGTTTTAAAGATAATAGAATTTCTTAGTGAAAATAACTAAGTGTAGAAATTTTTAGAAATTTCGGCATGACGTGTTTGTTAATAGAACGATCCCAAGTTAAAAGACTTTGTTGCAAATCAACTTTCCCAATCCAATTTAATAGAAAACAACCTAGTTTTCAAGTGTATTTATCGATTATTGTCATTATTTCTATATTGTAAGTCCTGTTACGATCATATATATTAAATTCATTACGAGTCTAATGAAACTATATCCATAAATATTTATATATAACCAAAATAGAAACCAAACACACCAAGGAGCTACTGTACCAAACCAAAAGACGCACCTTAACAGGCAGTAAAACGCAGATCCAACGCTCCTTCAAGATTATAACACAAAAAACCCAAAATATAACTCACATAATTAATTAACCATTATCCACCAATTTAATCCGGTTTAATTATTAAATCTTTCGTTATGTTTATTAACCGATAACCAAACAAACCACAATGCACCCCTTTTGGGTTGTTCAAACCAACACGCACCATAAAAACGTGCATAAAAGACCAAACTCACCCTCGACTGGTCAAAACCAAACACAAGCCCTTGGCTGGTGCCAAACCAAACGCACCCTATTCTATGAAATAACACACAAACTAGCACACCCCCGGGTTGTGTGGCTCCAAAACGCACCCTTTGTGGTGTGGACTGCCAAACCACCTTTGTGGTGGGTGAACTGACAAGACGCACCCTTATGGTGTTATTATCAAAACACACGCACCCCCTTGTGCTATTTCCAGATCCAAACACAATCACCTTTTTTTGGTGCGGCTGCGAAAACCACACGCACCCTGTGGTGCAACTGGAGGTGTGTTAGATTTTCGGAGATGATGATTATGCGACTGTGATGATACGGGAGGATGTGTGGTGCTCGGTGGCTGTGGAGGTGGTGTCGTGGTGCGTGGCGTGGGGAAGGGTGGGATGCAGCGGCGTGGTGATTGGTGTTAGGTGCCGTCGTTTGTGGTGGAGGTGATAGGTTGTAAATAACGGACGGCTGAGCCGCGGTGGGGTAGTAAGTTACAATCACAATAAGTCTAGGGTTAATTTGTGTAAATATTTCCACAGGGACCAAACATGTAATTTTTGTTAATATAATGTCCCGACTCGTTTGGACCACTTTAATGACGATTCAAAAATGCGAAACTGCGCATTGCTTCCAAGTAATTTCTCCAATAAAAGATAAGTATTCAATTGATAGTGATTTTCAAAAATTTTTATAACATTTTTTATTAAAATATTTGTTATTTCTTGGGAACCCCGGTTAATGCCCTAGTCCGAAAAAATAATTTTTAACTCGAAATTCGCGTTATCAACAAACGCTTTTGAATAAAATGTCAAATGATTTTTAATTTAATAATATTTATTAAAAAATAGTGATAAATAAATATAAATTTAGTTAGTTATTTTTGTGTCGGTACGCGTTTTTTCACGTTTTCAAAAATTTCCGCGAGGAGTCTTTTTGTCATTTTCTGCTTGTTTTCTACCGGTCCTCGGGCAAACTAAAAAGAGTTGACCGTAATGTCGTGTTAAACATCAAATTGCTTTAGAGTCCGAGTCGGGAAAACGTGAATTTTAGTGGGTTGTTTTTGCTAAGTTCGGTTGATGATAACATATATTCTTTTTTTCTGTTTCAAGTCAAATAAGTTAAAAAATAACTTTGCACATAAGAGATCTGTAATAATAAAAATGATTTATATTTTAAATATGTTCCGAAACATTACGTTACCGGGTATACCGTTTTTGTATTGACTCATAAAGATCGAAAGTCAAAAAGTCAAGTCGGCCCGAAAGTCAAAAGTAAAAAGTCATTTAAAATTCTGAAAATTGCTAGTTGTTACAATGATCATCAGATGCAAGACTGGGAGCAACCACGATAATTCATAACTTCCCTTTAAGGGTCACTAACTATAAAATTATTATTTAGTAAGGATCACATAACAAGTTCAAATCAACCTGCCTCAAGATCAGCTAAGGGAAGTTCCTAACATTCCCCCCTCCCTCCCCCGTGTCAAAAGATGGATAAAGAGTCACTAGAAGAAGATGTTCTAAAGCCAAAGATTCTTCTCAAACCACAATCTCATAAGGAGGCTTGCTGCAGCAACACTTGTAAAAATTGAGTGAAGAAGAATTTTTTAATCGACAAAATGGATAAAAGTGAATCTTATCTGGCAGCTCCTAAACACAGAAATGATATAGAAGATTGAAAAAATATAATCTCTACAAGACTAACTTCTCTACTATGGTAAAGTGTATCGTTGAAGAGAATCGAGAAAGACAAAGATACAAGACCCTTCCGCATGGATCAGACCGAGGGTTGAGAAGAGAAGACGTGGCAAGGATGCAGCACCAGCAACAGCTCCTAAAGCTAAAAACCACAGTCCTGGCATATCCAAAGCGACAAGTCTCATCAAAATCTTCTGAAAGTCCTATCATAAGGAACCAGAGTTTAAGGTTGCAGATTCAGATATGCCACAAGATCAAGAGGAGAACCTGGGTAATGATGATGAAGAACCCAAGGAGAAGGTTGCATCTAACACGTAACTTGTTTTCACCTAACCTACCACAACCCTCCAAAACCTACTGATCCTGATTGGAATGCTAACAAGACCCCATAACAAGGACAAAATCAAAGCTGGTTAATGACTCTTGCATCGTCTGCTGAAAACCATCAAAGATCTTTGATGAATTGATGAGCACTCAAATAGACTTCTTTGCATTCATCATGAACGGCCAGAAAATCAACAATCTTACTCATGAAATACAACTGTTAGTACCTCAGCCTCGATGACTTATTCAGACTTCTAAAAGACACTCATTCCAATTATACTGAGTTGGAGTATGACTTTGAAGAATGTTACAAAGCCTTATCGTAGAAACTTGATTGGGAGAATCCAGAAGGCGGTGACTATCCATTTGATCTTACCAAACCCCTACCTTTAGTTATGAGTGGAAATCGTTAAAAAGTACCAGTTGACTACTTCTTTAACAATGGTCTCAAGTATCTTCAAAGAGGAATTTTAGCAATGACCTACATGACTTCTATTACAAAGACAAAGGCTGCTCAATATGATCTTCCAGACATTGAAGACATGGTTCCAAATCTATAGGTTCCTGTTAAAGTTGCCTATGATAAACATGTGTTATGAGGAATCTCACATTGGAGAGAACAACGTAAGACCTTCTATGGGTATGCATGAGGCCTGCAATCCACACATGATGTATATTCTATGAAACGTATTCTGGCAGTAACTCAGGTCGAGGTAATGAGGAAACATAGGTATGGGTATCTGAAAGAGATTGTAGAAAGAAGAGCCGGTAACGACCTTTACAGATTCAAGGAAGGCAACTTTCCACGTCTTCATATCAATGACATCGAGGACATGCATCTCCTTGTTCTTCAAAATCGGCTTACTAATCTCTCGGGCGATGATGTTTTTGACTTCGCAATAGCATTGAGAATGTTCATCAGAAGCTTGGTTATTCATAAGTGAGTCAAAGATCTTTAATTAGGAGTCGAAAGTTACCAGAAGAAGATCAATGTCACCAAGCCAGAAACTACCAAATCCGGCATTAGGAAAAGGGACCCATACACTCCATATCAAGACCCTGAAGGATTCATTTATGTCGACAACAATGGGAGAAACAGGTTGATGCGATCAGATAAAATCTACAAGTTCAGTGATAGGACATTAACTGGGCTTCAAACTTCGCTGGATGACATAACAAAGAATATACGAATGGAGTACCTGCCAAAGAGAAGATGGAGTACATTGGAAAAGAAAAGAGCTAATATCATGATCAAGGCGATTGACAAGCAACTAAAAGAAAGAAGGATGATGAAGAGCCTTAAAAAGTTTGTTGGTGGGAGACCCTACAGAACTGACCTTCGGCTACTTCAATGAACAATATGACTTTGTCATATTGTGTTCTTCATCAAAAGGTCATTTTGTATATTTTATAAACTTGTGAATATGTACATATGTAGTGCAGATTAGGCATATATAGTGTTTGAGTATGAACTTTCGAGAATTTTTTAGTAAATTCAAAATTTTTCAAATTAACATACTCAAACACCATATAATTCCCTCATAATTTAAGAGGGGGGGGGGGCATTAAAATGTTCCAATAATTGGCTTGTTAATAATTGGACATTTTTTCCTCGAAACCATGAATATTTGAATTAATTGATATCCAAAATATCAAGAGATTTGACATTTTTGATAAGCGGAGAAAATGTTATTAAAATATATGGCTAATAATGTGATTTCTAAGATCTTAAGTGTACGCTTTCCTACATATGTGCTAAACTCTTTCGATTAATCAATGCACATATAAAGGGGGAGCAAATGGTTAAGTGATTGGCTGAAATGTGGAAGTACCAAACACCGACCATTTAAATTACTGTATTAGAGTTATAAGGTGGTTAAGTTTAGGTATTCATTCCTATGATCCTACCAGAACGAGAGGGATCTACCCAGTGATATTTCACTAGTTAGTCTAGAAGTCCATAGGTATGAAAAAAGGAGTAAAGTGAGATTAAGGGAAAAGTGCTGACTGAGATGGAGCTAGTACTGGAACAAACCCAACAAGGTACTAGTTATGAAGTCTTGGTAAGCGCTGAAGGGGTTTGAAGAATTAAAAAAAAGTTAAGATAAAGGGTGAAAAGAAAGAAGCCCTCCTTACACTTAGGCAGAAACCGAGTCAATACATTTGTTGTCAAGAATCACAAAGATGATTGCTGACATTGAAGACTGACATCATGGACCCAGTGATGCAACGCACAACCCTCTCTAGCCACTCAGAATCTCTCAAAAGATTTCTGTTTCATTTCTCATAGAGATTACACGCATTTCTATTAACTTTCTCACTCCGAGTTAGTTGGTATTAAAAAGGTGTAGTCTGCTCTAGCCTCCGATTACTAAAACCAAAGTGCACAATTGAGTCTAGAGCCAAAAGAGATCATCCATAAATCTCATTAGAACACTTGTCAAAATTATGCTTGCAAATTCACACAATGTAAACTACAAGAAATATAATAAGAGTCCTACGCATTATCCTTGTAATTTTGCCAGAACATCCGATTGATACTTAAGTATTCACAATGAAGATGGAAATCCTGCTTGAGCCAACATCAAACAAGCTCTTGGTAGGTGACTTGTGAGATCCTATACAGATCAAATTTGTAATACTAGATATCGATTCGGTCCATCTTATGAATTGACGAATGAATTTTGAAAAAGATAAAACTATTGGTGTGTCATAAAACCCATTTGCATCTTCACACATCGACTGATTTTCTAAATGATTTTCTATCTTATGTCTATGGGAAGCCTCACAAGAGTATCTGAACATAGAAAAGCTGAACATGAATTGACGAATTAATCGGGAAGATAGTAACTTACCGGTTCACTCTTACTGTGTTGTTTGGTTTGAGACGCTCTGGTAATAAGAACGGCTAGCGCAGCTATGAAACCCTGTCAAGGAGATTCTTTAGAATTCTACCAGATCACAGGCAGTATTTATACTGAATAACTAGGAACCGTGGTTGTTACAACCATATTCGATGAAGTAACAAAGCCACTTTCATCCATATATGTTGTTTATCACTAACCCATTTATGCAGATTTCCTGACGGTGGTAGCAGTTTCCTAATGATAAGTCAAAGCCAATACCACATGCTCATACTTGACCGACATATATAAAGACATCATGAAAGTTCATGTACATGTTTCAAGACTTCCGCTACTCTGATACCGTACGTCTTTCTTAAAGCTACAAAGTATTAAGTTGATACCGTATGTCCTCCATAAAGTGACAAAGTGTTAAAGTTAAAGAATATTAAGAAAGATGATTACACACACTTTTAATATCCAAAATAGTATGAGCATGTTGGTCCAGAAGCCACAAGATCACCAGAAGCCTAAATATCACAAGATGATGATAATAGATTATGCTTGGTTGATGATCTCACAGAAGCTCAAGATTCACATACAAGTCAAGCCTATTAGAACAAGCTCAAGCCTAAAGTCAATGATCACTACAACATATCACAAGTTAAAGACTACGAGCTCAAGACTAAAGTCGAAGCATAGTATGCTAGGTTTAAGTTTCTTATAAATTAGAGTGACCTCCCTTATGGAGAGATTGTTAGAAATACAAAAAAGTATTGGTCACTACCAATATAGTTAGTCGTAGCTTGTAGTAAGTCGAAAGGTTAAGTTAGAAAGCTAACCGGGCTAAAGGCCTATGGAAAGCCTCTTATGAGGCCCATGGCAGGCTAATACCCTTTGTATAAAAGCCCTCTCCACACATGGAGAGGGTGTTGGTTGTTTATTTTTCTCACATAGTAATCTAATTGCACTTTCTTTGTTTCTCTCTCTAAGTGTTTATCCAACTACCTCTTTCTCTCTCTAAAACTCTAAACGAATCCTTCATCTATATGTGTTAAGATATTTTACATGCTTTAGACTCTAGGCTATTCAAAATGGATGTAAAAAGTGCAGTCCTAAATAGTTTTATCAACGAGGAGGTATACGTGGCACAACCTCTAAGATTCACTAGCACAACCTCTCATCATCGTTCAAATATATGTCAACAACATTAAATTCGGTTCAACTTGTCAAGACATGTGTGATGAATTTTCCAAAATCATGCATGACGAGTTTGAGATGAGCATGATGGGTGAACTTAAATTCTTCCTTGGATTACAAATAAAACAAATGGAAGACGATATATTTTCTTAATCAATCTAAATAAATGCTTAAGAAATTTGGCTTAAAGGATTCTAAACCAATGAAAACTCCCATATCCTCATATACTAAATTCACGAAAGACGAAGAGTGTGAGTCGGTAGATAGTACCTAGTATCGAGGCATGATAGGTAGTTGACTCTACCTAACGGCAAGTAGGCCCAATATCATGTTTCATGTCTGCCTTTGTGCATGCTTCCAAGAGGATCCCAAAACCTCTCATCTTGAAACGGTTAAGCGTATCTTCTGATAGATTAAAGGCACTACGCACTTAGGATTATGGTATCCTAAGGGGACCGGCATAGAAACCGTAGTATATGCCGACTCTGATAATGCAGGAGATTTTGTGAACAGAAAGAGCACTAGCGGTATTTGTACGTTCGTGAGATGTCGCTTAACATCTTGGTTCTCGAAGAAACAAACAGCTCTTGCTATATCCACTACTGAAGCCGAATCCGTAAGCCCCTAAAAGGCATGTAAACAAGCAATATCGATGAAACAAGCTCTTATCGACTACGACATTCGACTCGACGTATCCCAATCATGTGGGACAATAAAGGCGCAATTGACCTTTGCAAAACCCCGGTGCAACACTCTTAAACTAAACACGTCAAAATTCGTTACCACTTTCTTCGTAATAATGTCCATAATGGACATATCTCTATCGAAAAAGTGTCATACGTCGACAATATCACCGACATTCTCACTAAACCCCTTAAACGTGAATCATTTAACTATTTACGTCTTGGTTTAGGAATGGTGGAACACATTTCAAAAATCGTTCTCCTTTTCTTCTATCTCGATTATAGTCTGTGTTTCACTCCATTTTGTGATAACTTAATTACTTCATCCGAAGTACTTTAAGCATTTTTAACTCGCGAAATGTAAATTAAAAACATCACTCTTTTAGTAAATTTTTGATCAAAAATCAAGTCTAAAACTCCTCTACTAGAGGCGGCCCCCATATCGTGGGCGACCCTTTAATTAAATTAGGGGCCCCCATATCGATATGGGACAGCTACCAGTCGGGACTAAATGTCTGCACACTTTTTTAAACACAAAAACAAACACACCCTTCCTCTCTAACTGCAGCGACGAAAGACAACCAAAACCCACCAAATTGACAATGATCGTTGTTGCAGACATTTACAATGATCTCATGAACAAAATTCGAGATACATAATTCATATGTATTTTTTGACATGTTTGGATGAGCAAAATTAAATTAAGGAGCGTTTAGGTTAACTTATAGGTTTTATTTTTAGAGTCGAGTTAACCGTTACTCCACATTTGTTACATATAGGCACACACTAGGTAAGAGTCCATAATTGACATTACAAGCACATAATAATAATTTGAACAATATTTTGATATAGGTGACAATGCCGCGTAAAACTGTTAAAGATCACCAAAACACAAAAAACTACATTCTAATAATTTCACATGAATACACTTCACCTTTAAGAGAAATACTTATATATCTTGAAAGTCATTGCATTCATGAGGGTCGGGTAGTTTTTTCAGATTTTGACAATTTGGTCTATGTTGGGTCTATGTTTAGTCATATTGTAGAAACAAAGATTTATCTAAACATACAACAAATATGAAAGAAATCTAGAGAAAGAAAGGAGTAGATGGTTGCTTCTAGTGAGAGAAAGTAAACAGAGAAAACTTGTATATTGAAAATGAGAGAATGAAATACCCAACACCCTCTCCAAGCTATGGAGAGGGTACTTATATCTTTGGAGTGGCCAGTTAGGGCTTAGGCATCCATAGGCTTTGGCCTGACTAGCTTAGTACAGTTCAAAATATTATACTATAAGCTATCTAATGATATATTAGAAGTGACCGATACTTTTTGTATTTCTAACAATCTCCCCTAAAAGGAGGTCACACCAATTTACAAAAACGTAATCCTAGCATACTATGCTTGTCTTCAATGTTGTGCTTGTAGTCTTGATTTACTTGTGATATGTTGTGGTGATCTTTGACTTTAGGCTTGAGCTTGTTCCTTTGACTTTTATCCTTTTGACAAATCAACATCTTTGCTTGTCTTCCGTCTTTTCAACCCTTTGTTTGATCCAGGTGGAGGGTCTTCATCTTTGTCCTTATCTTTATGGCCCCTTTTTATTGAATATGATTATCCATTAGATTCAAAGAGGTCCTTGTCAATCTTCTAAGATTTAACTAGTCCATTGTAGAGTTCTTTGTGTTCTTTAGCCCCTTGATACGATTGACTTTTTTGCATCTTGTCTAAAAGGATCTTCTTTAATTCAAACTCTGTGAGTGACGTTGCAGCCTCATATGTAGATTGAGTTTGTGAAGAAGATTTAGCTAACACGATGTTCTCAATTGATTCATTGACGGTTCTTGTAATCACAGGAGTTGCGAAGTCAGATACTGCCTTTGGTAGAATCTAAGGAAGTTGAGTCTTGACTTCATCATTGATGATGGCTTTCATTGATTTCTCAATGAGATCTATGTATCTCTTCTTCTCATCTTGAGCTTTCTTTTCAAATTCTGCAGTGTATGACTGGAAAGCCTTCTGAATAGAATCAGACTCAGTCCTTACATCATCACTATCACTATCATCATCATCATTGTCATTGTCATCATCATTACCATCATCATCACTAACACCATCACTTTCTTCATCATCTCTACTATTTCTTCAAGACTCGTTTTTACTATATGAAGAATATGCTTTTGACACATCGAGAACCCCTAGTTTCACACCAGTTCCTTTACTTGTGTTAGTAGACTTGCCTTTTGGCTCATCAGGAATATCTGATTCAAAATTAGCTCCCTCACTTGAGCCACTTGCTTAATGGATATTTGTATCCCGTTTGCTTTTCTTAAGAGCTTTCTTCATTTGAGCATCGTCTAGTAAAGCAGCCTCAGACAGCAACTCAATACCTTTGTTCTTATGAGTGGTAACTGGTGCTTTATTCTTCAACACAAACACACTAGGAGTGTCTCTGATTTGTACACCAGTAGACTGTTTTCTTAAAGGATTCTTTGAGGAAACATCTTTCTTGGCAGGTGCAAAGTCTTCTTCTTGGAAGGAGTTTCTTTAGGAGATTTAGTGATTGTCTTGATTGTAGGAGAGGCAGTCTTTTTGTATATCCTTTTTGGATTTGGAGTTGTTTCTCTAGTAGAAAATGAAAAGTAAGTCTAGTAGGCAGCAGAATCTCATGATCATATTTGATTAGTCATTACTGCAGGAATAAAGGACCCTTTATAAAACTTGTTAGTCTTCATCCTTGGAGGACAAATCTCAAGGTACCTAAATTGCAGTCATCGAGCGGTATGCATAAACATCCTTTCCTCATTAATAGACTTATCTTTTGAAAAGAAGTGATGAATGATAGCCTTTGTAAATCTGGGATAGTACATTTTCTCTTATTTCTTGAAGTCTTTGTTATCTATCTGTGATGCGTATTTTATTTTAAAATATATTTTTACCAAGTTTTAAATTTATAAAATTCGATCTTACCTGAACATTGCATATACCGGGGTTAGTATTTAGAATGGTAAATTCAGAGGGTCGTCCTAGAGCTAAGTTGTAAATTAAGTTTTAATTGTATGTTCACGTTAAGAAATAGTTTTGTTTTGATTTGAAAGGTATTTTAAAAGCAACATTAATATTAAATACTGATCATAAAAGAGTTGGGAGATATCTAAGGCCGAAGATAACGTGCTAACCCTAGTTACTTCATTATTACTGTTATGAAAATCTTTTCCTTTGCAATGTTAAACTATGGTTTCATTAGTGGTTTCTAAGGTCGATTGACTTGAATAAGCAAATATAGTCTATCTTATACTTCATGCGATTCTGACTTAGTCCAAATCGTATAGGAGGTAGGATATCCAGGTTGCAGTGATTAATCCCAAATATTCCTAAAACGTATCTAATAACCTATAAAGATTATTAACCCCCTCTGAAAGAGTTCCTGTGCTTTTTAAGTATATTGAGTGATAAGTGCGGTGACCGGTTAGTTCCTACACTAGGGGTCAGAGTCATAGATCCTCCCTAATACCCGATGGATCCCATATTGACTAGATAATCTAATAATTGGGCAAGCAAGGTCCAAACTACCCGTACTACCAAAACCCAAGGTTACACGATAGTTAAGGAATATCTAACAAAACATAATCTAAAAGTAAAAATCATGACAAAAGTAACTACATAACTAGGATAGCACTTTAAGATTTTAGCTGCTCATGGTAACGGAAACACAGCAAGAAATAAAAGTAACATTAGATTTGAATGCTCATTTATTCGTACAGTATTCGTATTTGAATGATAAATACAAAAAGTAAATAAAGTGTGATCTCCCTTGGACTCCAAGTGGAACTCTTTTAAAGGTTGGGGAAGCCTTTGTCGCCTCTCCAATTGGCTATGGAGGAAGTGATGTCGGAATAGCTTGAATGAGGCCTCTATTTATAGGTATCGAACCTGTTACGGAAAAACAAATGATTAAACCTACTTCCCGATTAAATAATAAAGGTGTAAGTCGTTACCTTCTTACACGGTTTTCCATATTTTGTAGTTGTTAAGGTTACCAGATAGATGTTACGTCCCGTAACCTTTTAAATTTCTGTCCATAAAGTCAGTTGATCTTCCTTCTATATTTGGAGATCTTCATGGTTACGGGGTAACTATGTAGGGTGTTACGCCGTAACTTTATCTATGGTAAGATTTCCTTCCAAATTCATGTTTACGGCGTAACTAGATATGGTGTTACGCCGTAAAGTTGTCCTTGATCTTCGTACTTGCTTAATATATGTTACGGGGTAACCACTTTTGGAGTTACGCCGTAACATTCTTTAAATATTTACACTTTGAGTTAGTTTTCCATTGTTTCTTGTCATTTTTCATGCTATTTCACTATATAAAAAACTACAAAATGATAGAAAATATCTCGTTTTCGAGTGTTAGTGAAACATTTGCAGGTAATATAGGAGGTATTTTGCCACCAAAAAGTATTAAATATTTGATGTTATCAAATATTCCCCACTTGACTTCTGCTTGCCCTCAAGTAGAACCTGTTAGAATATTTCATAATTTATATTCTTCTCGTAATAACTTTAAGAAAATTAATTTTAATAAAACTCTATGCTAGAAACATCAATGTCGAACACTTCACGAAGAAGGGGATAAAAAGTCATCTGACTCTTTTCCCTATGTACTAAGTGTTTCATCTTTTGGGGTTGTAGGGTTGGGGTGTTTTTTGGGAGTGTTTAGTTTTGGGTTTTGATTTTTGTAGGGTTCTGGTGTTTTTTTGTTTGGGGGTTGTTCTATTTGCACGTGTTTTGGTTATCTTTTGTTATATGTTGCAGGTTTAGAGTTATGCGGTTTTGGTGTGGCTAGTCGGGGGTATTCTATCGTTTGTTTTTTTTTTTGGTTTTTGTTTTTTGTTTTTTGTTTTTTGATTTTCGTTTGTCGGTGTGTTGTAATTGGGTATTTATTTGGTGGGTGTGGGTGTCTGGGTGGTTTTCTGTGTTTTGTTAGTTGGGTTTTGGGGTTTAACATTGGTTTTTTGGTGTCTGCTTTCTTTTGGGTTGAACGTAGTAGTTGGGCTTTGGTGGGGTGTTGGGGGTGGGAGTCGAGTCGTGGGGCGGTGGGCGTCGGGGTAATGATCGTGGGGTTTCTCGGCATCAGGGTGGAGGGGGCGGGGGGGGGGGGGGGGGGGGTGTTGGGGTGTTGGATTGGAGGGGGGCTGTGGGGCGGCGTAGTGGGGGGGGTGGTGTGTTTGTGTGTGGGTCGTGTTTTTTTTGCGTTTTGTAGGGGGGGGTTTTTGGGTCGCTGTGTTTTTGTCGAGGCCCATGTTGGATTGGAGGGCTGTGTTGGTGTGGGTTGGGTGGGTGCTTCTGATGGCAGGTGGGGGCTGGACTATGGGTGGGTTTGCATATTAAGGGTAGTGACTGGTTGTGGTTCGGGGCTGATAGTGGGTGTAGGGGGGGGGACGGAGTGGGATACTGGGCGGGGGAAGGGGGTGGGGCCATGGGGGTGCGTGAGGAGGGGGATGGCGCTGTGACGAGAGGGGGGGGGGGGGGGGGAGGTGGGGGGGGGTAGGGCGGAGGCGAGGGTGGGGGGTGTAGGGTGGGTGGGCGGAGTTGTGGAAGCGTTTGGGGCGCGGTGCGTCTTAGCAAGCTGGGAATGGGGGGGGGCGGTTTGGGTGCGGGGGGTTGAGCTTGATTGGGGGAGGGAGCGGGAGGGAGGAGTGGTGGAGGGGGGTTCGGGGGAGGGGGTCGGTTGGATGGGCGCACGGGGGGGATTGGGGGATGAATAGGTAGGGGGGGAGTAGAGGGATAGCGATTGGGGGGTTAGTTCGAGTTGTTTGGTGGGGGTTGTGGATTGTGGGTGAGTGTAGTAGGGGGGGTGGTTTAAGGGGTGAGTTTGTTGATTTTCTTGGTGGGTGGTGGGGTTTGGTGTGGTGGTGGTGGGGGGTGGCTTGTTTTCGTGTGCTTGATTTGTCTGGGGGAGTGGGGTGGGGTTCAGGGGTGAGGGGGGTAGTTGCGGATGGGAGGACATGGCGGGGGGGTGTCTGGGGTGGACTTGTGATGCCGATGGGTGAGGCATGGCATGGTGGGGGGGAAGGGGTGGGAATTTGGGAGCGGCGGGGTCGTGTGTGGGGAGCGGAGGCGGCGGGTATGGAGAAGGTGAGAGGGGACACCGCGGGTGATGGGGGTGGGGCGGTGTCGGGGTGGGTGTGGTGCGGTGAGGGTGGCGGGGGGGTGTGGTGTTTTTTTCCAATGAGGTAGTGATGGGAGGGGGTTCGTGGTTTTGTTGGGGTTCTGGAGTGGGTGTATAGTCGGATAGGATGTGTTAGGGTGCTGGGTTACGCTTGCGTTGGTTGGCGTGGGGGGGTGAGAGTGTGGTGATTAGAGGATTAGTTTTTTTTCTTTTTATGGTTGTGTGGTACTGTGTTTGGTGGGGTTCTACTTTTGGAGTAGGTATAATGATGCTTGTGGAGGGTTTTGGTTAGTGATTGTGCGGTGGGTTTGTTTGTGGGTGATGCGTTCTATTCTGTGGGGGGTGTCAGTCGTATTGGTTTTTTAGTCGGGGGTGGGGGAGGCGGGATGGGGTTTTGGCCGTGCATTGGGTTAGGGTTGGGCGGGCGGACAAGTTTATCTCGGCGGAGTATGGTTTGAGTTGTTGAGTGGGGTAGGGTAGGTGGAAGGGTGGCAGTGGGGCTTCCTGGGTTTCCAGTTCGTCTTGGATAGTGAGGGGTGTGGGGGTGGAATCTTTGTGGGGTGTTGGGGTGTCGGGTTTTGGGACGTAGTTGGTAGGGTTTGATGTTGTTGCGTCCCGTTGGGATCGGATTTCTGGACTGGGGCTGTGGAGGGTGTGTTGGTGTGCGGCTTATTTTTTTCTTTCGTTGGCTTTGGGTTAGGGTCGTTGGGTTGGGGTGGGGTGGTGGTGTTTGGGGTTGGTTGGGTGGGGGGGGGTTCATTTGGAGGTGGGAGGTGGTTGGTTGTGTGGGTGGGTGGGGGGGGGGGGTTGGGAGCTGGCGGGAAGGAATAAGTGCGTAAGGAGGTTGGCGAGTTGGTGGCGGGGCAGGGTGCGCTTGTGTGAGAATAGAGGGATGGGGGGCGGGTATAGTCGGAAGGCAGCGGTGAGAGGAGGGACGGGTGGGGGCTGGAGGGCGCAGGGGGGGCGGTTTAGGTTTATGGTAGGGGGGACGGGGTGGAGCGGGCGGAGGCGGGATGGGGGGGGTAGACGGGGGGGTAAGGAGAAGTGGCTGGTGGGGGGGGGGGGGTGTTGGGGGGGGGGGGGATGGCGGCGGCGGCGCGCGGTGGTAGGCTGTGGGCAGGGGGGGGGGCACGGTGCGGTAAGGAGGGGTAGGGAGGGGTGGGGGGGGGGGTGGGACGGTGGTTGGGGGTGGAGGAGGTGGGGGCACGCGAGGGTGCGGTGACGCGGGGGTGCGCTTAGGTAAGGTGGGGCGCGTGGGGGGGACGGGGCTGGGGGGGAAGGGGGTGGCGGGCCATGTGTGGGTGGTGAGGCTGTGGAGGGTGGGGGGGTGCGTTAGTTACGAGGTGGGGGGGAGGGGCGGGCGTTTGGGGGGCGGTGGGGGGGGAGGAGTTGCGGGTCGGGGCGTGGGGGTAGGGGGGGGGGGGGGGGGGTATGTGAGGCTTAGCTTGGTGGGACGGTTGGGGGTGGGAGGTAGCGGGGGGTGGGTAAGGGGGGGGGGGGGGGGATATGGGCGACAGGGGTCGGGGGGCCAAGTGGGGCTAGGGCGGGGAGCGGTAGAAGGGTGGGAGGGGGGGGACGGTAGGGGGGAGAGGGTGGCGGGCGGGACAGGGGCGGGTGGGCGGGGTCTGTGGGGGGGGGGGGCGGCGGGGGGGGTGGGCGGTGGGGGGGGCATTAGAGAGGGAGGTGAGCGGTGCGAGGCGCGCCCTGGGGGTGGCGGAAGGGGGTGTAGGGAGGTTTGGTGGTGGGGTGAGGGAGTCAGAAGGGAGGGTAGAGGACGCTGGGGGGGGGGGGGCTGGTGGGGGGCGGGGGGGGTGGGGGGGGGCATGCGCAGGGACGTCGCGAGGGAGGGTGGGGGGTAAGTGGGGACTGTAGCGAGTTTGGGGGTGGGGGTTGGTGGCGGGGGGCGGCGGGGGTGTGGTTTCGTGCGGGGGGGTGGTATGGCGGGGGGGGGGGGGGTGTCGGTCGGGTGGTGGGGGGGGATGGGGCGGGTGGTGTGGCAGTTGGGGTGGTAATGGTTGGGGGTCGGGCGATGGGGGGTTGGGTTTAGGAGGGGGGGGGCGGGTTACGTGGGGTGTGGGATGATATAGTAATTGAGGGTGGGAGGGTATATGTAGGGGGGTGGGGGGCAGCTGGTGACGAGTGGTGGGTGCAGGGGGGCAAGGGCGGGTGGGGGGGTAGTAGGGATGTGAGGGTGGAGACGGTGGTTATGGGTGGTCTAGATGTGCGGGGTTGTTTTTGCGGGGTTGGGGGAGGGTTTGTGTTTTTTTGGTGTTTGGTTGTAGGGTTAGTCTTTCGGTTGGTGGATGGGGTAGAGCGTAGGGATGTCTTGCGGGCGTGGGGTGGTTGTGGGGGGGGGGGGGGAGTGAGGGTTGGGAGTAGGATGTGGGTTTGGCTAGGGGTGTGAGGGGGCGAGGGGGCTATCATGTCGAGTGGGGAGGTGAGTAGAGTGGGGGGGGTCTAGGGGTGAAGGGGGGTGGTTGGGGGTGGGGGTCGGTGACGGGGGAGGGGTGGGGGGTGGTGATTCAGGACGTAGGGGGAGGGGTAGTGGTGGAGGGGGGGGGGTTTTGGCCGCTGGGAGAAAGAGAGTGGGGAGCGGAGGGTTTGGGGGGGTGTTGGGGGGGGGGAGGAGAGGTTGGTGCGTTTGTAGACGCTGGGGGGTGCGGCTGTGTGGGGGGGGGGGGGCTGGGTGGGGGGTAGCGTGTGGAGGGGGGCGTGGGGGGGTGCGGGAGGTGCGCTGTGGGTGTAGTAAGGGGCGGGGGGGGGGGGAGGGTGGGAGGTCTGGATGTTGAGGGGAGGGGCATGGTGAGGAGGTGATGGGGGGGTGGTGGGGGTGGTGGGGGTGGTGGGTGTTGAGGGGGTGGGGGTTAAGGGGTTGAATTTGTGGGTGTGGGTCGGAGGAAAAGTAGGTTGGGGCGCATAGAGTGGGGGTTGTGGGGGGGGAGAGGGTTGGCAGTTGCGGGGGAGGGGGGCGAGGGCGGGTGGGGTAGAGGGTGTAGTGGGTGGGGGGAGGGGGAGGTGGGCGTGGGGGTAGGGAGGGGAGGGGGTGGGGGGGGCCGCAGCTAGGGGGGCGGTGATGTGTTTTGTAGGGGGGTGGTGGTGGTGGGGTGGAGGCTGGCTTCATGGGGGGGGGTTTGGGCGTGAGGTGGGTGAAGCTCAATGGTGGGGTCGTCGTGGGGGTGGGGTGGGGTAGGTGTCCGCTTGGGCATGGCGAGGCGGTTTGGGGTATTGATGCGGGGGTTGGGGGCGGTGCGGGCTGGGCTCGGGGGGTTGTGTAGGTGGATTTCGTGTGTTTGACGACGTGTATGTAGTTTTCGGGGGTGACTGGCGGTAGGGTGGGGAGAGTGGTGGCGGCGGAGCGGGGGCGGGGGGGGGGGGGGTATGTGGAGAGCAGGTGGTCGTGGCAGAGGGGGGGGGGGGGGGTTGGCGGGGAGGGGGGGGGGGGGCGGGAAGGGGGGATGAGGGTTGTTGGAGGGGGGGGGGGGAGGGGTAAGGGGGGAGGGCGAGCGGGGTAGAATGAAGCCGTCCAAGGGGGGAAGAGTGGGGGGTGATGTGGGCCGGCGAGGAGATTGACCGGGGTGGTGGCGGTGGGTTGCTGTGGGGGGGGGGGGAAGTTGTTATGGTGGTGTGAGGAGGCTGGGGGGGGGGGAGGTTTGGGGATCGGCGGGTGCAGATAGTCATGGGGTGGGGGGGGGTGGGGGTGGTGGGGTTGAGGGGGTGGGGATGTGGTGGTCGGCGGGGGTGCGGTGGCTAGGGCGAGGGGGAGGTGGTGGAGGGCAGGGGTGGGATGGTGGGGGGGGATAGAGGTGGGGGTTGAGGGCAACGCATCTGGGGTGCGGTTGCTAGACGTGATCAGGTGGGAGTCGGGGCGACGTTCGGGGTGTATCCGGTAGTGGAAGAGTGGATGGGTGTGGTGGAAGTGGGGAGAATTGGGGGGTAGTTGCGGCTGTGTTGGGAGGCGATCGTGGTGTGTGTGGGTCTGTGTGCCTGGCTGGGGTGATAGGGAGGTTGCTGTTGGGGGGGTGGGGGGGGGAACGCGGGGGTGGGGGGGTGACGGGGGGCGGAGACACATCGGCCGGGGGGGTAGGGGGATGAGTGGGGGGGCTGGAGCGGAGGGCGTGGGGGGGGCGGGATTAGGGGAGGGGGGGCGGGTTGGGGGGCGTGGCAGGGGGGAGCCTGGGGGCGAGAAGAGGGCGTGTGGGGGAGAGGGGAGTTGTGTGGGGGGTGAGGCGGGAGTGTTGTCAGTGGGAAGGGGGCTAGGGCGGTGACGGGGCGGTCGTGGAGGTAGCTGGGTACGGGTGGGGGGGTGGGGCAGTGGTCGTGAGCGTTGGATGGGGATGGCGGGAGGGGTTTGAAGGGGGTAGGGCGGTTTGGCGGTGTGCGGGAGGTGGGGGAGGGCGGGATTAGGCCGGGGGGGGTAGGGGTTGGAGCTGTAGCAATACTCGAGGGGGGTGAGGTGGGGAGAAACTGGGAGGAAGTCGTGGGTTTGGGTGGGGGTGTGGGGGTGAGGCAAGGTGGCTAGGGGAGCGAGAGCGGGGGGGCGACGGAGGGTGGTGGGAGGGTGGGGGAGGGTGTGCCCGGGGGGATCGGGGGGGGGGGGGGGGGTGGGGAAGGCGGGGGGGGGAGGCGTACGCTTTTGAGTGGGTCGGCGTTGGAGTGGGATGGGAGATGTGGGGGGGTGGAGGGGGGGTGGGGTGGGGGGTGGGTCGGGGCGCGCGGCGGGTTGGGAAGCGGTGACGTGCGCCGGGGGGGTTGGGGACTGGGGGGGGTGGGGTGTGAGGGTTGTGAAGGATGGGGTCGTTTCATGAGGGTGGAGGGAGAGGGGTCGGTGTAGGGTATGGTGGGGGAGCGAGATGGGGGTGGGGGGGGGGGAGGGGGGTTTGGGGGTGGTGGAGGGTGGGACGGGCTTTAGTGAGAAAAGGGTGGGGGGTATAGGTGGATGGGTTCTTGCCATGGCTTGGGTTGGTAGGACTAGATTAATGTTTGCCGGGGTTTTAGGGGCGGTGGGTGGAGTAGGGGGGGGGGGGGGTGGGGGGTGGAGCTGGGGGGTTAGTGGAGAGTCGGGGTTGGAGGAGTGGGGGTGGGGGGGGTGAGGAGCCGGATTTGTGGAGCGGTTGTGGTAGGGGGGGGAAGTGGGGAGGGCACTGGGCTGGGGGGGGGCAGGGGTGTTGGGTATGTGGAGCGGGGGGGGGGGGGGTGTGGAGGGGGTTGGGGGGGATGGCGGAAGGGGGGTGCGTGCGAAAGGTTGGGGGCCGTGGTGGCCGGCCTGGGCGGAGGGCCGGCGAGGGGGGGAGGAGGGGTACGTGAGGTCGCGGGGGGAGGTGGGGGGGTGGTTCCGGAGGGGGGGGAGTAGCTGGGGGGGGGCTGTGGGGCGGAGGGGAGGGCTTGAGGGGTGGGTGCGCGAGAAAACTGGCGGTGTGGGCGGCGGAAGGGGGGTGGCGGGTTGGTCGGGGGGGGTAGGAGGGAGGCGGCGGCACAGCCGTTGTGGCGGGGAAGTGGGAGTGGGGGGGGGGTCGGTGGGGGAGGGAGGGGGGTTGGAGGCGTCGGGGGTAGGGTGCGGCAAGGGGATGGGGGGAGCAAGGGGGGGGGGTGGTAGGGTGAGGGAGGGTACAAGGTGCGGGGTGGGTTGAGGGGGTAGGGGTGAGGTGGGGGGTAGGGTGGGTTGCCGGGGTGGGGGGGGGAGGGGTGGACAGGTGTGGGTGGGGGGGGGTATAGAAGAGCGAAGCGGCCGGGGGGGGGGAGGGCAAGACGTGGTTCGTGTGGGGGGGGGGGGGGGTGGGGGGGGGCGGGGCTGCGGGGCTACAGGTGACGGGCGGGGATGTGATTGGGGGGGTGAGGAGGACCGATGGGGTGGGGAGGCAGGGGGGGGAGCGGGGCGATGGGGTTGGGCTGGGGGGGGGGTGTGTGGGGGGGGGGGAGGTGGTAGGGTATGGGGGGTGAGGGGGGGGAGGGGGGAGTCTGGAGAGCGCCAAACGCTGGCGAGGGGGGGGTTGGGGTGTTCGGGTGCGTGGAGGGGGGGAAGGGCGGGTTGGGGCTTGGGTTGGAGCGTGGGCGTGTGTACGCGGGGGGGGCTGGTGTGGAGGTGTGTACGGGGCGGTTGGGGGGAGAGCTGGAGGGGCGCGCGGGGGAGCTGGAGGTGGGTTGGGGGAGGGCGGGGGCTGGGAGATCGGGAGGGAGCGTCGTGGGGGGGCGGGGGCGGGGAGGTAGGGGGGGGGGGTGGGGGGATGGGGTGGGGGTGTCGAGGGCTGGGGTGGGTTGGTGTTGGCGGGTAGAGTGCCTGGGGGGGGGTGGTGGGGGGATGGGGAGGGCTAGTGGAGCTGGGGGGTGGGGGGGGCGCTGGGGTGGTGAGGGGTGGAGGGGGGGGAGGGGGGGTGGTGTGGAGATGGGTGCCGGGATGGTTGGTGTCTGGGTTTGTGTGGGTAGGGTGAAGGGTCTGGGGGCTTGGTGGGTTGGGGGTGGCTGGGTTGGGGGGCGGGTGGTGGGGGGAGGATGAGGTTGTTGGGGTCGGGTCGGGGACGGGTGGGTGGCGGAGGAGCGCGGGGTAGGTGGTGGGGGGGGTGGGAGGGAAGTGTAGGGGGGCGGGGGGGATGAGGGGGTATAGGAGGCGGGGACGGTTTAGGGGGAGAGGAGTAGGAGGTGGGGTAGTGGTGGGGGTTGGGGGGGCGGGTCTGGGAAGGTTGGGGGGGGGCTCTGGGGGGGTGGTCGATGTGGGGTTGATGCGCTGCGGGAAGTGGGGGGGGTGCGGGGGGGGGGGCGGGGGGGCGGGGGGGGGGCTCGTGGTCGTGGGTGGTGGGGGGCGGAGGGGGGTTGGGGGGGGGGGCGGGTGAGCTAGCGGGGATGGGGGTTGTGGGATTGGGGGACAGGGGGTGGGGGGCCGGTGAGTGGGGGCAGGGTGTGCTTCTGGGGGAGGCGGGGACGGGTGGAGTTCGGGGAGGGGGGTGGGGGGGGGGGAGGGCGGTGGAGGTGTGGGGGTTGGTCGGGGGGGGGGGCGGCGCATCTAGGTGGGAGGGGGGTCGGGGGGCGGGGGGGGGTGGGGAGGGGGGGGGGGGGGGGGGTGTGGGGAGGGCGGGGGGGGGGGGCCAGGGGGCGTGGAGACAGGGCAGGGGCGGTGGGGGGGGGCGGGGGAGGGGGGGGGGGGGAGGGCTTGATGTGAGTGGAGGGAGTGGGGGCGATGCAAAGGGGATCAGGGTGGGGTAAGGGAGTGGGGGGGGTGTGGGGGGTTGTGGGAGGGGGCAGGAGGGGTGGAGGAAGGGTGGGTGTATGCTGGGGGTGGGGGGGGGTGCCGGGGGTGGGGGTGGTAGGGGGGGTTGGGGGTGTGGGCTGGCGGTGAGCAGTGGGCGGGGTGGGAGGAATGCGGGTAAGGGGTGGAGGGGCAGGACGGCGGAATGGAATGGGCGGGTTTGTTGGGCAGGAGATGGGTCAGGGGGCGGGGTTGGTGGGGGGTTGTTATGGTGGGGTGGGGTTGGTGGGAGCATCGATCGGTTTGGATGCGGGGTGAAGTGAGAGTGTGTTTGGGGTGTTGGGGCGTGTGTGATGTGGGCCGTGTGGGTGGGGTCGGGTGGAGGGGGGTGGGTGGTAGGACTGGGGAGGGGGGCAGCTTGAGTGAGAGGTGTTGGGCGGGGGTTCGCGGGGGAAGGAGGGGGGGTGGGGGGGTGAGGGTTGAGGAGACTGGGGTGGGGTGAGGGTTCGGGGTGGGGTGGGAAGGGTGGGGGGGTGGGCTGGGGTGGGGGGGGGCTGAGTCGGAGGCTGGTTCGAAGGCTATGGGGCCGCGAGGCGGGACTAAGGTGGGGGGGAGGGGGGGGGGGGGAGGATGGTGTGGCTGGGGGGGGGGCGGGTGGGTTTTGAGGGTCGGGGGGGCGGGGGGGGGCGGGCTCGTCTCGGCTGCGGCTGGGGGGGAGGGGTTGGGGGGAGGGGTGGGGGGGTGAGGACGAGGTGGTAGGGTAGCAGGTCAAGGCGGGGCGAGGGGGGGGGCGCATTAGGGGGGGTGTGGCGGGGGCGGGTGGCGGGGGGGGGGAAAGGGAGGTTGGGGGGTGGGTGATCGTTGGGGCGGGGGAGGGTTGGGGCGGGGGGGGGGTGGGGTGTGCTGTGGGGCGGGGGTGCGGGAGGCGAGTGGTTGAGTGGGGGGGGGGGGGGTGTTGGTGGGGTGGGTTCGGGGTGGGGGTTGTTGATGTTGGGGGTGAGGGGGATTTTTTGGTGGGGGGTGGGGGGGGCGGGGAGTGGGGTGGGGGTGGGGCGGGGGAGTGAGTGGAGGGAGGGGGGGTGTCGTCGGGGGCGAGGGGGGGGTACGTTGTGATAAGGTTGCAGAGGGGAGGAGTTGGACTGTTACTGAGCGGGGGTGGGGGGTGGTCGGAGAGTGGTGCGTGGGGGAGGGGGGACAGGTGAAAGGAACGAGCGGGGGGTGGGAGGAGGGGGGTAATGGGGGGGCGGGGGCATTGGGGCGGGTGGGGGAGTCGGGGAGGGGCGGAGTGAATGCGGGGGGGGGGTTGGGGGAGATGGGCATGGGGGGGGGTGGGGGGGGGGGGGAGGGCGGTGGGAGGGGTGGCGGGGGGGGTGGGAGTGCGTTAGGGATTAGTGGTGTGTAGGAGGCGGGGGTAGTGGGTGGGTGTGGGGGGTGGGGGGCGGGGGCGTGGGGGGGGTGGTGTGCAGACGAAAAGAGCCATAGGGGGGATTACGTAGTGTCGGGTGGTATGTTCTGAGGGGGTCGGGAGAGGGGGTGGTGTCGGGGTGGGGGGGAGGAGAGGGGGGGGGAGGGAGGGGCAGGGAGGAGGGAGGGGGGGGGGCGAATGAGGTTGGGGGGTGGGAGTGGGATGTGGAGGCGCATGCTGTTGGTGGGGGTGGTGGGGCGTGTGGGGGAGAGTTAGGGTACGGGGGTGCCGGGAGTGGGCGTGGGGGTCGCGAGGGTGGGCCGGAGGCGGGGGGGTTGTGGTGGGATGGGCGGTGGGCGGGTGGAGGGAGTGAGGGTCAGGTGTATTTGTGAATCGTGGGGGGGTGTGACGCGGGGGGGTGTACTGGGCTGGGGGGTGAGTTGGGGGAGGTTAGGGGGGGTGGTGCGGTTTAAGGGGTATGGTGAGGGTGGTGGGTGGGGCGGGTGTGGGGTGGTTGGGTGAACATTTTGCGTTGTATAGTGTGGGGGGTGTAGATTGGGGGGGATGCGATGGGGGCGGTGGATGGGGCTGCGGGGTTCTGGGGGTGGTTGCCTGGTTCTGGGTGGGTGGCGGGGTCGGCCGGGAGTGGCGGTTGGTGCGCGGGATGGGCGGGGGGGGTATGTGACGTGGTTGTGTGTCAGGTTCATGGGGGAAGTGGGGGTGTGGGGGGGACCGGAAGGGGGGTTGGAGGAACAGATAAGGGTTTGGGGGGGGGGGACGGGGGGGGCTGTTTTGTGAAGTTTGTAGGGGGTGTTGGTGGGTGGTAGGCTTAGAGGGGGGCGGGGGGATAGGGGTGGTTGTGTGGTTGGATTGAGTTTTGGGGGGGGGGGGGGGGGGGGGGAGGCGGTCGGAGTGGGGCCGCCCACCGCGGGGTGTGGGAGGAAGGTGGGGGGGGGGAGGTTGGGGGGGGGTGGGGGGAGGGAGTATAGAGGGGGGTGGGTGTGGGGGGAGGGGGTGTGGGAGGACAGATGGCGGGGGGGTGGGGTGTGTGATACGGAGTGGGAGGGGGTGGGGGGCGACGGTGGTAGTGTGGTGTGGGTGCTGTAGAGCCGGATGTCGGGTTGGGACCGGAGTAGTGGGCGGGGGGTGGGCGGTGGGGGGGGGGTGGCGGGGGGTTGTGGGGGGGGGGCGAGTTCTCGTGCGGTGTGGTGGTGGCGGTCTCGGTGGGACGTTCGGTTCGGTGGGGGTCTTGGGGGGTGGGTGTTGGGGGGAGGGGGGGGTGGGGGGAAGGGGGGGGGGTCGGTGAGTCGAGGGTGTTGTGTCTTAGGGTTAGGTAGGGGGGAGGCATGTTTTGTAGTGTAGTTGTTTGTGGGTGGGGGTTGGGGGGGCGTGTTCGGACGAGGCTGTGGGGGGGGGTCGGTCGGGGGGCAGGAGCGGACGGCGGTGGGATGGTATATAGAAGATGGGAGTGGGGGGGGTTGGGGGGGGGCCGGGGCCGATGGTGGCGGGGTTTGTTCTCTTGTGTGGGGGGTTGGTTTTGGGAGGGTGAGGGGGCTAGGGAGCTAGGGGGTCGGGGGGGGCTGGGATTGGGAGGATAGTGTTGGGGCGTGGGGGCGGCGTGCGGGGGGGTAGGAAGGGGTTCGGGGGGAGAAGGGTGGCAGGTGAAAGGGCGTGCCTGGGGAGGCGGTAGGGGGGTGGGTGGAGGACTTTTGGGGTCTTGGCAGGGTGGGGGCAGGTTGGGGGAGGGGAGAGGCCTTGGTTTTGATTGAGTTGTTATGAATTGTTGGTGATAGGTATGGGGGTGGGGTTTGTTTTGTTGGTGTGGCGGGGCGGCGGGGGGGGTGGACGAGGGGGGAGGGGGTGATTAGGGGAGGGGCGGGGTGGTGGGGGGGGGGGGGGGATGGAGGGTGTGGGGGTAATTGGGGTGTAATTGGGAGTGTGGGGGGGAGCTGTTCGTGAGGGGGTTCGAGGGTGGGGTGTGGGGTTGTGGTAGGGCGTGGCAGGGGGTAGTTGCGCCTCGAGCTGCGGGGCGTGTGAGGGTTAGCGAAGGTGAAGCGGCGAAGGGTTGGCGGTGGTGGGGGGGAAGTTGAGTTGTAGTGGGCGGTTGGTGGGGTTGGTTGAGGGGAGGGTGGGGGTGGTACGGTGTGGGGATGACGGGGGGCGGAGAGGGTAGGGGAGTGGGCGAATGGGAGAGGGATGGGGGGGGAGGGGGGTAGAGCAAAGGCCTACGGAGGGGTATGTGGGGGTACTTTTTGGTAGTGGTATGCGGGGGCGGGGGGGGGGGTGATGAAGGGGGGGGGGGTGGGAGGCGGGGGGGCGAGGGAGACAGGGCGGAGCGGGCGTGTGTTGGGGGGGGGACGTGGTGCGTGGGGGGGGGGATAGGATTGGGTTGGTGGGGTCTGGGGGGGGGAAGGGGGGGGGGGGGTGGGGGGGGGGGGGGGTGGGGGAGTGGGGGTGGGGAGGGGGGAGGGGGGAAGGAGTGGAGTCGTGGGGGGGGCTGGGTGCGGGGGGCCAGGGGGGGAAGGGACGGAGGGTATGAGAGTGGTGATGTAGTCGGATGTGCGACGGGAGGTGAGTGGAGGGGGTTGTTTTTAGGGGTCAAAGGGCGGGGGTTGGAGGGGGCTGGGTGTGAGGCAGGCAGAGGCGGGGGGGAGGGGGCTTGGGGGCGAGGAGGGGCGAAGGAGGGACGGGAGGGGGGATGGGGTGGAGGAGGAGACGGGGGGGGGTGGTGGGAGGGGGGCAGTGGGACGGCTGGAAGAGGGTGTTGAGCGCGGGGGTAAGGGGGGTGGAGGGGGGAGGGGGGTTTGGGAAAATGTGGTTTGGGGTTGACTGTTGGGATGGAATGGGGGTGTGTGGGGGTGGGGGTGAGGGGACGGGGTGGGGGGCGTGGAGGGGGTTTGAGGGAGTGGGATGTAGGGGGGTGGGAGTGGGTCAGGCTGGGGGCGATGGCAGGGGAGAGAGCAGATATGGGGGTGGGTGGGTGGGTGGGGGTATGCATGGGGGGGGGGGGGGTTGATGGGGGTGGGGCGGATGTAACGTGTGGGGGTGAGGAAGGGGGCGAATTGAGAGTGGGATTGGGCCTTGGCGGGAGGGGGGTGTGTGCGTGAGGATGGTGGGGGGTGGGGGGGGGACGAGGTTTTTGTGGGAGGGCGTGGGGGGGTTGGAGGCGAGGGGGGGGGCCTTTGAGAGGCGGCGTGGATGGGGGGGGGGCGGCGTGTTGAGGGACAAGGCGTGGGGGCGGCCGGGGGAGGGGGGAGAGTGGACGGGGGGGGTGTCCGGGGCCGGGGGCGGAGGAGGGGGGTGCGGTGGAGGGATGAGGACGGGTATGGTATTGAGGGAGCGGGGTGTAGGGGGCTTAGGGGAGAGGTCGCGCGGAGAAATATCATAGGGGGTTGGAGGTAAGGCTGGATGACAGCTGTGGTGGGTGAAGGACTAAGCGTGTCGGCATGGGGGGAGGGTAGCTTGTGGGGGGCGGGGTAATCGTGTGGGAGCCTAAGGGGTGGTCTGCGGTGGGGGTGGCGTGATTCTAGGGGGTGCGGGGATAAGCGCTCGGGTTGTGTCGAGCGTTCGAGATGTGGTTGGGGGTGGGTGGGGGGTGGTGTTGAGGGGCCAGGGGTGGAGTTGCGCGGTGGGGGGGTGGGGGAGGGGAGTGGGCTTGGGGGGGTTGAGGGGCTCGGCGGTTGGGGAGGGGGGGTGGGGGGAGTGGGGCGGGCTGGGTGAGGGGAGGGGGGGCCGTGGTGGGTGATTCTGGGGGGGGGGTAGTGGGTGGGGGGGTGGGGTGGGGGAGTGGGCGGTTGGGGGGGGTCTGGGCGGTGTTTATGTGGTTTTGGGGGGGGTTTGGTGGAAGGGGGTGGGTTTCAGGAAGAGGGTGGGTATGTTTAGGTGTTGGGTGGTAGTGTGGGGGGTGTGGGGGGTAGGGGGTGGGGTGCGGGGAGGGGAGGGTGGGGGAGGTGGGCATCGGTGGGGCTGCTATTGAGGGAGTCTATGTGGGTAGGGTAGGGAGTGGGGTGGGGGGAGGTGGGAGGTTGGAGTAGGGGGTGGGGGGCGTGTGGAGGCGGGTAGGGGGGGGGGTAGTGGCGGGGAGGGGGGGGAATGGGTGGGGGCGGGTGTGAGCTTGGAGGGGGGGGTGTGGTGTTTAGGTGGTTGCATAGGCCGGGGTGGGTTCGGGTTGTGTCGTGTGGGGATGTCTGTGGGGGTTTCGGCGAGTGGGTGGGAAAGGTTGAGGAATAGGGCGTGGTAGCTTTTAGGGTGGTTGGGGGACAGCTGTGTGTGCGAGTGTTGTGGTGTCTTGTGGGGGGGTTTTTTCATTATAGGTGGGAGCGGGGCCGGGTGGGGTGGAGGGGGTTGTTGCTGGTGGGGTTTGGGCGAGAGCGGTGGTCGGCTAAGGGGGGAGGGTGAGATTGGAGGGGGGGCGGGGGGAAGGAGGTGAGGGTGGGGGGTAGAGGGGTGTTAGGGAGGACGGGGGGGGGGTAGGGGGTGAGGGGCGGGCGGTGGGGGAGGGGGGGGGGTCTAGGGGGTCCGGGGTGAGGGGAGAGCGCAGCGGGGGTTTGTGCGGGGGGGGTATGGGATGGGCAGAAGGGAACAGTGCCGTGGGGGGGGGGGGTAGATGGGGACCAGGGGGGTGGAGGGGGTGGTGGGGTGAGGGGTTGGTGGGGGGTCGGTGGGGGAGGGTGAGGGGTGTGGGGTATTTCGGGGGGGAATTGAGGGGGGCTCGCGCGGGGGGTGGAGGTGGGAGCAAGTGTCAGGGGGTGGTGGGTGGGCGAGGGGGGGGGGTCATACGTGGAGGGAGAGGGGGGGGAGGGGGGGGTGTGCGGGGCGCGGGGGTGGCGGAATGGAAGGGGGAGGAGGGGTCAGGAGCGTGGGTGTGGAGGGTGGGTTGGGCGGGTGGTCGACCGGCCCGGGGGGGCTGTTGTGTGGCTCGAGAGGGGGTCGGGGCCGGGTCGCGGAAAGGGGGGCGGTTAGGAGAGTGAGGCGCATAGCGTCGTGGGTTGTGTGGGCGGTGGGGGGGGGAGGGACAGGAGGCGACGGGGGAGTGGTGGGGGTGATTGGGAGGCTTTGGGGGGGGGGTTGGGGCGGGGGGTCGTTGGGGGGTGAAGCAGGGGAGAGGGTGCAAGTATGTAGGTGCTTCGACGGTATGCGGGGGGGGGTGGGGAGGGGCGGAGGAGGTCGGGGGAGTGGGGAGGGGGGGGGGGGGGGGGTTAGGGGGATCGGAATAGGGGGAACGCTGGGGGGGTGTGGCTGGGGCGGGCCGAGAGAGGGTGCGGAGTGGTCGGGGGTGGGTTGGGCGATAGTAGATAGGCTGGGGGGGGGGTGTGGGTTTGTATGTGGTGAGGGGAGGGGAGGGGGTTGGGGTGTGGGTGTGGGTTTGGAGTGTGGGTGGGTGTGTGGGGGCAGCGGGGGTGGCCTTTGTAGAAACGTGTATGGGGGAGTTCGGGTGGGGGGGGTTTGTTTGTCTTTGGTGGGGTGGGGATGGGGGTGTAGGGGGTCGTATGGGGGAGGTGGCGTGATGGGTGGTGTTGTGTTGGTGCAGGGGGTTGGGGGGGGGGATGTTGTAAGGGTTGGGGGGGTACGGGGGGGGAGAGGGGTAGGGGGGTGGGTGGGGGGAGTTGGAAGGGGGGGAGCCGGGGATGGGGTGGGGGGAGTAGGGGTGTGGGGGGGGGAGAGATGAAGGGGAGTGTATTGTGGATTTTTGGTTTGGAGGCTAGGATGGCGGGTATTGGTTTGTTTTTGGTGGGTTTGTGGGATTGGGGGGAGGAGTGGGTGTTGGGGCGTTGTTGCGGAGCTAGGTGGGTCCGGTAGGGCGGTGAGGCGGGGCACGGGGGGGGGTCGGGTAGGAGGGGGGGGTGGGGGGGTCAAAGGGATGGGGGTTAGTGGGAGGGCTTGGGGGGAGGAGGGGTGTAGGGGGGGGGCGGTTGGGGGGAGGCATAAGTGAGGGAGGGAGGAGGGTGGGGATTGGTGGGTGGCGTGTTGAGGGCCGGGGCTAACGTTGTGGTTAGGTGAGGGGCTGGGGGGTCTGGGTGTAAGGGTTGGGGTGGGTGGGCGAGGGTGGTGGGCGCAGTGGGTGGTGAGTTGTGGGGGTGGGGGGGCTGGGGGGGGATGGCGGGCGGGGTGGGGGTTGATGGGGGGGTATAGGTGTTGTGTATGGGTCGGGGGGGGGCGGGCGTCGATGTCGCGGTTGGGTGGGGTTGGAGGTTGGATGTTTTTCGGACAAGTGCTGGGGGGTTGGGGATTTGTGGGGATGGTGGGGGAGCGCTGGGGTGGGTGGGGTGGACGTGGGGGGGTTTGTTGTTGGGGTAGGGTGGGGGGGGTGCGGTATTTTGGGGCAGGAGTGGGGGGGTGGGGGCGGGTGACGTGGAGGAGGATGGTTGGGTAGGTAAGCGGGGTAGCGGGATATGTGTTTTTCGTGTGTGCGGGGGGTGCGGGGGGGGGATGTGGTGTTGGGAGTTGGGGTGGGGGGGGGTGTTCAACGTGGGTAGGGTTCCCCCCCCGAGGTTGGGGCAGGGGGGCCAGGACGCTTGTGTGTGTGAAAGGTGGGTCGGGGGAGAGGGTTTGCCGTTGGGGCTATGGGCGGTGGGGGGGAGGGGCTCGCCGGGTGTAGGGGGGGGGTTGGCAGGGGGGGGGTGTGGGATGGATAGTTGTGGGTTGTGGTGGTGGGGGGCTGGATGTGGAGGGGGGGGGAAGTTTGGGGGGGCTTTGGGGGTGGAGGAGGATGGGGCGGAGTGGGTGGGGGGGCGGCCTGGTTCGCAGTGGGGGGCGGGGGGTCGAAGGGGGGGGTGGGGGGGGGGGGGAGGGGAGGGTACGAGCGAGGGTGCGGGGAGGGAGGGGAAGGGGGGGGTGCGGGGGGCAGGGGTGGAGAGGGCGAGTGGGGGGGGGGCGTTCCCGAGGGGGGACGCTAGGGGATGAGGTTGGGGTGTGGTGGGTGGGGTACGGTTAAGGGGGGGAGCAGGGTGGGCATAACAGGGGGTGGATGGGGGGAGGGTAGGGCGCACTTTGTGGGGGGGCAGTTGTTTTATGGGGGGGGAATGGGGAGGATGTTGAGGGCTGTGCTGTTGCGGGGGCAGGCGTGCGTGGTGCGCGCGGGGGAGCGGGGTGTGGGTGTGGCGGTGGGGGGGACCCGGTGGATAAATGGACCGTGGGACGCTGTGGGGTGAGAAATTGTGCGTTGGGATGCGTCTGGTCATGTTTTGTGGGAGGAGTGTAGTTAGTGTTGGTGATGCTTCTTGTGTGGCGGAGTTTGGTTGCTCTTTTTTTCTAATAACTTTCTTTGATAGTGTGAGTGGTCCTTTCTCTTGCTGGTCCAGTTTTGGTTTACTTGTTTTGTATGTACATTTCTTTATTTTCTCTAATATTAATTTGTTTGATGATCGTTTTACAGTGCAATTATCTAAAACTGATGGAGATATGATTTGTATGAGATATATTTAAGCTCGTATCTTTCCTTTGTCTTAAACTGAGTGCTAGAGCAGGGATCCTTTATAGACAAGGATTGTTATTTATCCCTAACAGGCTGTACCAAAACGCGTCGATATTCGATAATTCTGAGATTTTCCTATATATACTCTCCACAGCGGTATACGGAAGATCAGTGGGTATGTACGCAACTAATGGCGACTTATCTGTGTATTAACTAATTGATTATGTAACTTAACATTTGTGTACATTGTTTTTCCTAGTACTTAACTCATATACTAGTTGTAGGAGACTAACTATTTATTTCTGTCTGGTACTTATGTGTAGGGAGAAAATCGTAATTTCCCAACAATGCTCCCTTAAAAATATGATGAGTTGAACTCTTTTTGAACTTCGGTTTACTTCAGATTTATCTTCTTTAGTCTCTCCGAGAAGGTTGTATTCTACCTCAAACACTGTAAAATTTCTTGATCCTTTTTTTTTTGTTATTTTGTGTTTTAAACACTATCCCTCTTCTCTGCAAGCACCTTTTAGCAATAACTTTGTTCCTGTCTCAACAAGACAACAACATTCTTTTCCACACAAGCATACATTCTAAAAAACTAAGTTTGGCTTTGTAGTTCTCTTGGAAACAAAACCAAACTACCAGCCATTAATATTAATGGATTTGGAGTTGACCTCCCCCCCCCCCCCCCCCCCCCACCCCTCCCCCCCCGTTTACAGGTGGTGTTTGCTCTCTGTTGGTGATGTTTTGGGAGGAGGTTAACTTTCATTTTGTAAAAATCTTAAGGTTGAGTTTTGTGAGTTTGAGTTAATTACCAACTTACAGTTTTTGTGTGGGTGTAAAATGTCAACCGAATCAAACGCGGGTTGTGTAATTTGTGTCTGTGAACCAAATAGGTGTGTGCTTTTGGAATTGTCAGGTATGCTTACAGTGCCCATAACATGGTTGCATTGCACTTTTGAATTGATAAAACCATTTTAGTTTGTTGTAGCATAACGATTGCAGCAGTATCTCCTTTAATTCAACAGATTTTAAAGTAGGCTTTACTAAGAACCTGTTTTGATCTTTTGGACTAGCCAAACTCTTGGGCGGTTGGTGGCGGGAAGCAGTATGGGGAAGTCGTAGAAAGCGAGAAGAGACGAAACGCCATATAATTTTTGGTTATAAATTGTCAAGAACAAAAATGTTGTTGATAGTGATGAGTAAGTCTTGTGTGACACAAGACGTGTGCTTATGGAGATCTTTCAGCCTGAGTTGGAGTTTTTATGCATGTTTAAGCTTGGGTTAGAGTTTAAACTGAATGAACATTGCTTGTGTGGATTTTGAAAACGCCATACACTCAGAAAGTCCTCCTCATCTCCATGTCACTCAGTGTCGGTTAATTGGTTTTTCTAACTCTGAACTAGTGTCTTTTGGATACAATTAATCAACTCTAATGCATATATGTTATCTGATCTTCTTTCAGATTCCAACTTTATTCCCACTAAGCATCATGCAACAGAACTTTGCTTTCTCAAATGATACTTTTTCTTTTCGCACAAAGCATTTAACAGAATCTGAATATCCAATGACATATATCATCTTATCATAAGCTCCTTCGGGAAAGTCTCCGACTCCATTTATATAATGTGCTCACATCCTCACGCTCTTAGTAATTAGTGAAACCATGTAATCTTTCTTCGCAAATCTTCTACTAACAACTACTTGATAATACACTATGTTTTGATAAGATGTGTCTCAGTATAGGTTTATCGTTAGATGTCAACTATGACTATTATAGTCATAATTGTCGTGCATCCATTTAATACTTCTCGTCTATATATAGTACTATATAAAGAATAAGACACCATACAATAATCTCCTCAACGTTATATATCTGTCACCTCTATCTACCATAATGATATAGTTCTACATAAGACATAATGCACTTATACTATTCCAATCAGTAGTTATTGAAGTATCAATCTTCTCTCATCTGAAAGACAGTATTACGATAAGATCTGTCAATAATATTGATTCTATTGCAACTAATCCTAACTCACATTTTTACTATATGTCCTTTCTATGATTGATATTGCTTGTGTATAGCTGTATAGATCAGATAGTGTGCTAGCGCTAGTCTGTCTCACTCTCACGATCGATACTTATCTCACATCTTAGTTTTCCTTCATTCTATAATGAGATTGACTATATATGTCTCGGTCAGTTTGTTTCATGTATTTATGTTCCCTTTTCTCATCTCTCGATCTATGTTTCTGTGTGATTCGCATGTTGTGTCACAACTATTTGGATTGTCGTCATGTCTACTCTTCATGTACTGCTCCATTGTACTGCATTTACCTTGTCAACCTGAAACATGCTCTGCGCTCTATGTGTTTGTCTTATATTATTACCCTGAAAGCTCTGAATATCATTCTTCACCTTATGACGATGTCATCACTTCTTTCACTTAGTAGTATTAAAGTATGTTAACAGTGCTATGTTACAAGAGGTTACTTTTATAGTGATCATGTAATACTCGACTTTTCGTGCTCCTTCCTCGACGGCTTTTACTAGAGTCATATAGTTTTATATGTAGAATCACGTGGACATGTGAGACGACTAATCTATAGATTCCACACATAGATGAAAGACATATATTGTTGCTCTAGTCTTTCTCGATTGGTTGTTCAGGAGATCACATCTGAATGATAGTCTCCTCTCGATTACACTAGTACTCACTTCCTTTGTGAAGACAAAGATCTTCTACAATAGCTTAATGTTTTCTACTAATTCGTCGTTCTACTCTTATGGGTGATCTTTCTGAGAGAATCTAGTGAACGCTGTAAGTTTTACGTAATGCTCTGACACAGAGAAGGTGGTCTATCATTGGATCTTATGTCATGGTTGCGTTCACTTGTAGTATTGGTAACAGATTAGTTACAATATACCTGACGCATTTAAGGCTATATTGGTACATGAGATAGCAGAATTATTGTTGCTCTGTGTCATTTGTAGACTCAGTTAGCTCCATTGTCTCTGCTTTATATTCTTCATCATGGAGAGTTGCTCTCATAACTATACCAGATGTACAGAGTAATCGACGTAAATCACGTCACATATACTTTGTCCTTAAGATGTCTAGACATACTTCTCGTGCACTCATCATCATTGTAGACTTCTACTGGTGTAGCTTCTGTGTCTTCAGCTGTATCTTTTTTCTTTCCTCTTCACCTTCCTGACTGAATGAATCATACTGGTCTTTTCCTAGGCACATATTATGCGTCTCAATTAAATCTCTCACCATATGTTTAATCTTAAAGTGAGCAAGATGGAGTTGTGTCTATATACGCTGGCTAGTAGTCATGAACTTTCTGGGGATTATCTACGATCAGAATTTACAAGATCTCGTGGTGACGCATAATGAGTGATCATCTTATGAAACTGGTCCTAGTGTTTTCTCTAATAAATATCTACAATGTTGTTCTTCTTGAGAAGGATTCAAATCTTTGGAAGAGGCGCTTTTATGTTCAAGATAGTGATCTTGTTGAAGTGTCAGTTAGGCCTAGGATTGTCCTTGTTGTTCTATCAATATACCTTGAACTCTACACTCCTTTCGTCTAAATAATTCTTGAAGGCAACAAGGGTAATATGGTTTTAAAGGGTGATAAAGGGGTTAGGATAGACATGGGATACACATTTTAATAGATGTTAATATAAAAACACAAAACAAATAGTCTAAAATAATCTAAGGTTGTCATAACTTGCTAATGTCCATGCATAGGTCCAAGAGTCTAAGTCTAAAAATCTGATCTTCAATAATGGGCTACTAGCTCCATTCTTTATGAGAATTGGGATGCCTTGGTGTAATAATGGGCTACTAGCTCCATTCTTTATAATTACTGAGATGTCTTCGTGCAATAGTGGGCTACTAGCTCTATTTTTATTATATTTTTTTATTTTGCACCATCTTTACATTTTTTAGCATATGGGTGGCTTTTTGTTTCACCCTCTTTTCTTTATTTTCTTCATGATAAATATGCAAATGCTACAGGAGTTTATATCTTTAATTATTACTCCTGCAACACCTAATATTATACGCAAATCTCCCCACTTGAGATAAACAATGTCAAAAGTGGTGATACATGGGGGTCTTTATAGATCATAACTGATTGGTCTTCCATGCATGCATATAATTTTCATTCCCATTCCCTCGAACCATGGACTTAAGTAGCCAAAGATTTCATTACAAAAAAAATAAAGACTATAGGGTAGGCTAAGGTGAAATGGTGTAACGAAACATATAGAGTAGGGTGAAAACATAGATTGGCTCAACAAGGGTGATCTAGGGGTATCTTGCACTAATAATGAGTGCAACAAAAGGTTTTATCATGGGAGGTCGACAAGTCAGTGTAACAAGTCAATAAACACACACATATAGGCTATATGGGTGATTTTCTAAGTGTTTCCTTCTTGAACTATCTATTGTTGCTAATCAATTAGGTCTCGAAATGATGTACATACCAAGTTCTAAAGTCTACAATACTACCGGCACACTCAATATTTTGGTGGATTTTTTGAATAATATGATGGAAACGGAATATTAGGCTGAAATATCACCAAGTAATAATAAAAGGTAATGTGCATTCGGCAAAGATTAATTCTAGTTATTTAAAAAAATTTTGTCAAGAATTTTAAAATTGGCATAATTTTCAAAGAAAACTAGAAAATCGAAGGCAAAACATACGTCAAGTATTAATTCTACTCCCATCCCCCACTTGATTTGTACAATGTCCTTATTGTACATTAATGTAAATGAGAAGGAAAGAGTAGAATTAAGACAAGAAACTCCCTAAGCATTGCTTTGAGATTTGAAATTTGGCAAAAATCTTTTAGATTATCTTCCTCTTCCCGCAAGCTCTTTATCCCCTATGATCACAAAAACAAACCAAAGCATAAAATCGTTCTACAAGAATTATGAAGTGTACAGGAAATATAAACCTAACTCACTTTTATAGGAATCACGGTTGCATTTAGCATATGCAACAAGCCTTTTAAACCACTTGGTGGCCCAAGTGGACGAGTTTAGTCTCGTGAGGGCTTCCAGAGAACATACCCACAAAGTCCATTTACGTATACAAGATTTAGACATGTTTAAAACTTATTTTTTTATGATTTCAGAAGAAGGTTATGGTGTAACTCCGGTGGTTATGTCGTAATCAAGTGGTAAATTTTTTTAGTTTTAAGGCATTACGGCGTAACCATGAAATGGATTACGTCGTAACTACAGGGGTTACGGCATAAACTAAAGTTGTTATGCCGTAACTACTGCAGATTCAGTAAAGTTACCACGTGATTATGAGTCAAGCCGGTCTTGATAAATGCCTCCTAGCTGTTGAATCCTGCAAAACAAAGTTGAAAACATACAAATCAACTAATATGTGGAATGAAATATAGTTATGGGGTGCCTCCCACGAAGCGCTTTTTTTTGTTTGAGTCACGAGCTTGACTCCAACCTTATTTGCCAAGTAATAAGGTGTTCCTTCCCTCACTTGAGATTAAGTACGAGTGAGAGTAGCAATGAACACCATGAGTTGCTACTAGGTGGGGGAATGATAAATTAGAACCATACTACTGTTGGAATTTCATTTCCCTTGATGATTGGCTCACTTGGTGTAGTAATTTCCGAATTAAGGTCTCACAATCATATGTTTTTACAACAAGGTTATCATATTCTTTTCCGGCAACCTCTATAATATGAGAAAATTCCTCCTCGAATTTGTTTAATTGCTTGTTAGACATAGGATTTGTAGTCGGTGCTACATAATCGTCGTCAGGTGGTATGATGTGAACCGTCTAATGGGTCAAAGGTTGCATTACACTCTCATTTAGAGGAATATCATAATCCTGTTCCTTTTCCCTTACAATTTTATCCTTATCATGGACTGGTCCCAGTGGTATATATGGTTGCACTACTGGTTCAAGGTTGGGTAAAGTGTGTATGGTGGGTGTTAGAAATTGCCTCAGCCTTTGTACATCCTTGCTTGTAATTTCCCAACCGACATCCATGTCCCCTTCCTCTTCTTGAGCTTTCGCGTTATGAATTTCCTCAGGATTTCCAATTATACAAACGGTTTCGCGAGTTCTGTAAGGGCTGCCCATTTGTTCCTTCAAATGTCCTAGAAATGATGTAGGTGATAAGTCACGAGGAACTGGCTCCTTCATGTTTTCCTTACCTATTGTCATTATTGCCTTGACTTTTTCTCTTGTATAGTGAGGACTTTATGGGTTAATTGATAAGCTTTTTCCTATAGGTTCTTTGTTATAGTTTTAAGTGCCCTTATGTTTGATTCCGTGTTTTTAAGGATCTTCCTTATCCTTTCATCATTCGTGGTCTGTTTTTTAATTATGTCTTCGCAAAATTTGATGATGATTTCTTCCAAGGATTCCATATATCTGCTATGTTTGATTGCCTCATCCTCTTTTTGACAAGGTGCTCTTTGGTTGGATGTTCCCCTTTAAAACTTTTGTGAATGGCATCAATGTTGTCAAGACATCGTTGATTCTTTCCCTAGTGGTTGTTTCATCGTACTAGTCATGCGAATGGTCTTCCATGACTAGTATTGATTCTAGGGCTTGTGTTGGTGTCATCAGAGGAATGAACCCGTTAGAGTCAAGAATTTTGCGGATGGAGATGTCTAATCCAGTGTAGAAGATATGAACCTTTTGTTGACAGTTCAGATCGTGCAGCGAATATTGGTAAAGAAGATCATTGTATCTTTCCCAAGCATCATACAATGTCTCGTCCCTCTCTTGCTTG
>BQNB010027366.1:0-57702 GCA_026074375.1 Tanacetum coccineum | reverse complement strand
TTGCTAGTTTTTCGTAATCCATTAGCTGTTCAAAAAAAAAAATCTTGTCGCAAAGTTCTGAACATATACGAGCTATAATGCTTACATTTATCGGTAGGTTTGCCTAATTAATCCAAAAACCTGGCGTTCTAAATTTAAAATCATGAACCCTATACGGATCACACCGATGCGCGATGCTAAAATCATTAACCATCATATATCTTATCCACTGTAAGATTAGCAACTACAAATATCGTTGGTCTTTAATTGTTATCATATCCCTGTGATGCAAATTAAGAGCACGTCAATTTATACACAAAATAAATAGAATTGTTGCAGAAACTATTTTAATCCTAACCTGACTTTTTGACTAATAACTTCAGAAAAATCAAAACACAATCTTTAGACTCTTGAAATCGAAACTTTTTTTTTTGGTAAAGGGTTTTATCCCGGGGAATATTCTTGAAATCGAAGTTCAAATACGTGTTGGTATGAACACAGCCTGTAGTATCAGAATAGAAGAAACAAAACTTAAGAATATATAACCAAATGTGCTAAACTTGATAATGAGGGAACAATTTTTTTAAGGTATAATTATTTGTAAAGATGATGTATACATTGTACAGACTTAAAATTCATGACAAGCAAATTAATATTTAGATTGAAGAAGGAATTATTGGTTGGAGAAAAGGAATATATAGAACAATATAGAAATGGATATGCACATACACAACTTTGTTTTAAATGGAAGCTGGTGTATATTGTGTCTCCCTGTATGGAACTACTCTTCTATATAAGACAACCAACTGGATGCTACAAACCACACAACCCTAACTTGCTCCCTCACCATAACAACTTGCTAAGAGAACTCATTCATTCATTGTTTTCATTATTCATCTTCTATGATGAAAAGCTTCTTATTTTTAGCGGTAATTCTTTTTCTATCCCCTTGGGTGTATGGCTACACGAAGCCAGAAATTACGTCTTGGTGTAGCCAGACACCCCACCCGCAACCTTGTGAGCATTTTTTGGGAACTAACCCGAACTATGGTCACATCAAACAAAAACCAGACTTTGTACAAGCTTTATTAAAAGTCACTTTAGAACGTGCAAAACATGCAGGGTCTCATACTCTTACACTAGGCCCTAAATGTCGTAACAAGCATGAGAAGGCTGCTTGGGCAGATTGCTTAGAGCTCTATGAAAACACCATCCTAAAGATCAACAAAACCGTTGATCCTTATAAAAAGTGTAGTCAGGTCGACATGCAAACTTGGCTCAGCACAGCTCTCACGAATCTAGAGACATGCAGAGCCGGGTTTGCAGAGCTAGGTGTGAGGGACAACGTGTGGCCCCTGATGAGCAATAATGTATCATATTTGATTAGCAATACATTAGGGATGAACAAAGGAGGCAATTCATTATACGCTGCACCAAGTCCTAAAAAAACAATGTTTCCTAATTGGGTGAAACCTGGTGACAGAAAGCTACTACAGTCCTCAACTCCGCAGGCTAATATTGTGGTGGCTCAAGATGGTTCTGGTAACTACAAGACTATTGGTGCCGCTATATCTGCAGCGGCAAAGAGGTCTGGGAGTGGGAGGTATGTGATTCATGTTAAGGCAGGTGTTTACAAGGAGAATATTGAAATTGGTACAAAATTGAAGAACATAATGTTACTAGGCGATGGCATTGGCAAAACCATCATAACAGGCAGCAAAAGTGTTGGAGGAGGTAGCACAACCTTCAAATCAGCTACTCTCGGTAAGCCAAACATAAATTCCATTTAATCTTTTTAGTAGAGCGGTAATCTGCGACCGATAACATGCAAAACTTTACTTGCAGTTGAACTTTACGACAACGGTATCTAAGAATTTAGAAACTAACACAATTATGTGGCGGTCTTTAAGAGACATCTTTTCACGGTTTCTGAATCGGAAAAGAATGTACATTAGGTCATACAATATATTCAGAACACTTTATTTCAAAAAGCATTAACGTCATTGTCTTATTCACTGAAATGCAGCTGTGGTTGGAGATGGATTTATCGGCCAAGGAATCACCGTTAGGAACACCGCTGGCCCACAAAACCACCAGGCGGTGGCTCTCCGTAGTGGCTCTGATCTCTCAGTATTTTACCAATGCAGCTTCGAAGGGTACCAAGACACATTATACGTCCACTCAAACCGACAATTTTACCGTGAATGTGATATTTACGGCACTGTTGATTTCATTTTCGGCAATGCAGCCGTTGTTATCCAAAACTGCAACATTTACGCACGTAAACCACCAAACAAGACCAACACCTTAACTGCTCAAGGCCGAACTGATCAAAATCAAAACACGGGAATTTCAATCCACAACTGCCGTGTCACAGCAGCCCCTGAGCTACAAGGTGTCTCGGGCGTTAAGACGTACCTTGGGAGACCATGGAAGCAATACTCGAGGACTGTTTTTCTCAAATCAAACCTCGATAGCTTGATAGACCCTGCGGGTTGGATGCCGTGGAGTGGTAACTTTGCACTTAACACATTGGATTATGGGGAGTACATGAACACTGGACCTGGTTCATCTACTGCGAACAGGGTTAATTGGAAAGGTTATCATGTGATCACTAGTAGCACCGAGGCGTCAAAATTCACCGTCGGTAACTTCATTTCAGGTGGTTCTTGGTTGCCGGCAACCAATGTTCCATTCACTTCTGGTCTGTAACTCAATGGCTTATTTGGTGTACTGATAGTTTTTTCATTATCTTGCTATTACATACTGTATATTTCTTGAATTATGGAATGGAAATTTGAATATAGTTCTCTATTAATTGCTTTGTTTGCACCATTAGTGATAAAGTTTTATACAAGATATATGAATGTTATTCTTTTAGTTGACAACGACTTAACCAGATTTAACCCAAAAAATTAAATATTCAAACAGATATTCTGTAGTATACAAGTGCGTGAACCTTGCAATACTCAATATAATGATCGGCTTTACAGAACGTGTTTATGTAAGATAGCAAAATGATTTTTAACCATAGACATCTCAAATGCTGACAATGAAATACCTGCTAACTGATTGTGACACTTGCAATTCGAAAAAGAAAAAAAAAGATATGACGTTTACTGTCAATAAGTTGTCAAGGAAAGTCAAAAGTAGTCGGTAAATCCTTTTACCCTCGTATCACAAAAAGTGGTCACTTTGCTAATAAATCTACAAATTTTGCATGCATGTTTGCGAAAATCAACGAGTATAAGGTCAATAATAATAGGTACTACCGGCAATAATTATTGGCCTCATGTTATTTGTACCCTCTGAAAAGCCGTTTGTACCTTCTGGTTTTTCTCTTTTTTTTATTTTTTTATTTTTTTTTATTTTTATAATTTAGTTTATATTATAAAACAGTGAAACGTAGAATGCGAAACGAAAATTATAAAGTTTAACAGGTCAAAAGTATGAAACTGTCAAAAATTACGGAACAGAAACTGATAAAAAACTGTTTTGCACTGTAAAAGAGGGGACAAAAAGACTGGTACTTTTTGTGGACCAGGGGTACCAATAGTAGCACCCTAATTATTGATGTCTGTCTATACTTGTCTAGCGATTGACGTGCGTACTCGAAAGCATCAAATCTTGATCATTATATCGTCTTTCTTTTCTTCTGCGGCAAATCTGGTTTCCTAATTCATGTCTTATCCTAGACACCAGGGCCTGCTGTTTCTTCAGGGATGGAACTATTTGGTGTCTCGTACGATCTCGGAACACCTATGTATTTTTTTTATGTAGTCTTAATTTTTTAAAAAAACATTGATTTTTTATAAATGCATTTTAAATGCACCCGGTCCATTGAAATGTGTATCTATCATATTACGATTCAAAAGAATTTGTGCACCATGTCATACATAGTCTTGATTTTGTCCCAGTGTTTCTTGATAACGCGTTTTAACCACGGCCTAATTCATGTATTATCCTATACACCAGGGCCTAATTCATCTCTTGCATTGCCTTTCGGAAAAAAATATAGGGTAGTAAGTAGACGTGCGCAAACCGGTTAACCAGTTCGGTTCGGTTTCAGTCAAACAGGAACCTGTTTCTGTAAATAATCTGTCGAAACCGGTTTGAGAAAAACCCAAACCGGTTTGGAACCGGTTTTGGGAGGTTTGAAATTCGAACCGGTCCCACCGGTTTGGAACCGGTTCAGAACCGGTTAACCTCCAGAACCGGTTTGAACCGTTTTTTTTCAACTCGTTTTTCGTGGATTTATACCCAATAAACTGACACAGCTCACGGCGAAGCTGTGAGCCTTGCCCGTTAGGTCGTTTCCGAGTGACCATGCGAATTTCAGCCAAATCCGCCACAGAAATTTGTTGCCGCAAAATATATTTGTTTCCGAAAAATAAATTTCTTGCTGAATTTCAGCTCGTTGACCGCATCTCTATCGAAAACGCTCCTCCACTGATCCCCACCTTAAAAAAGCTAAATTCGAAAAGGAAAAAAAATTAAAAAATATATCTGAACCGGTTTGAAACCGGTTAACCTTTTCGTTTTCGGTTTGCCGGTTCCAAAAACCGGTCGACGAACCGCCCTAAACGAAAAAACCCTAACCGGTTCCAAACCTCCGGTTTGACCAGGAACCGGAACCGGTTCAGGTCAAAACCGAAGTTGACCGGTCCGGTTTTCTGTTCGGTTTAAAGAACCGGTTCAAGAACCGGTTTATTTGCTCACGTCTAGTAGTAAGTTTTAATTAAAAAATGAGTAGTTGATAAACATGTTTAAGATGTTAAAAAATATAATACGGTGTTATCCATTTGTGATTTATTTAATAAAAAAATATTCGTGTTCAACAGAATTTTGATTCGAATGACGAATTATTTCTTTAAGGTATAGTTGCTGTAATATTTTACATTTTAATGTAATGACCTACCTCTCTTAATGATCCAATACTACAAGCAAGCAACGAAAGTCAATTCCCTGACGCGCATCATGAAGCATGACCCTATCTCTTTTGCGACAAAATGTCAAATAAAACAGGATTAAATAGTCTTCTGACTACTATGATGATAAAACAAAATATCAAATAAATAAAAAGCTATCACTCACAAGTCACGACTATTGCTTACAACTACTGCTTAATACTACTACTTACTGATATGGTTCACTACCAGGGCTGGATTTAGGCTTGTGCATGCTGCCCAACTGCACAAGGCACTAAATCTATCAGGGCCACATTTCATGTTGGTTGTTGGTGTCCCAGATCAGGGTTAAGACAATCAATAGCCTAGCTAATTACCAGATATGGTTACTTTAAGTCGTGTAATCATTTTTTAAAGAAGATTATTCGACCATATGCATGAGTATCACGAATACCTCCTTGGGATAAAACCAATTGTTGTTCTTATTTTAGGCACAAATCAAGAACACTGGCGTTTCTATATGTTTATGTTTTTAGTCGTATATTTCATGCAGTTATGTGATCTCCTATTTATAGGAGAATACTCAAAACCCTAGTCAAAGGAGTTATGAGAGATTATAGGAGATATAATCTCTTTCATAACTGACTTCTTTAATTTAAGGAATTAGTGGTTACAATGACCATATTAAACGTGGTCATTAAATGTGATTGTAATTACCATATGAAACGGTCAAATCAGTTACAAGTCATTAAATTCATATTAATGAGTTATTCCTTTAGTATCCTGAACATTCAGCTAACTCACTGAAGAGTATACAAGCTGAATGTTCAATACTAAAAAGACTCACTGATGAGTTAACATGTTGATGATACTTCCTCTGATGGATTACTCCTGATGAATATCCTTCAGTCCAGAGTTACTCATTGAAGTTCATTAGCGACATGAATTCCTTTCAACCACTATCTGAGTCAGGGTGTTCGGTGACCTATGGGAGTACACTCCGTACCCCCAGTCCCTTTACTGGTATGAACTGAACCCTTATTGAACTAAATTTCCAACAATCCTCCCCAATTTAGTACAATTCTTTTGCATGAAAAAATAAACATTAAACAAAACAAGTGCATAAATGAAAATGTCCTGAGGATTGAATTTCCATCTTAGTAATTACACGTTCAAATATTCGAGAATCAGGGTGTTCTAAGAATTGAACCTTTCAACCCATTTGAATACTTGAAGATAAAAACACACAAGTTTTCAAACACATAAGAAACTCCTGACACTATTCAAGCCATGTGTTCATATCCAATTCATAAATGTTTTAAGAACCAAAGTCCATGCTCCTTAAAGCGGCAAAACCTCAACATTTACATAGGTGGGTCCTCTTTATTCATGCTCCTGCTAAGCACTTTTTCAAAGAAATTAACCATTGAGAAGTTAACAACTTCATCATCCTTTATCAGCAAGTTCCAAGCACATCCTTGGGATGATATGTAAATACATGTGCTTCAGTCCACTGAACGTTCAGTTTTTCACATTGAACTCAGCTGCCAAGTTTCCTCAGCAGGGAGTTGGGTGTTCTAGCATTCAGCGGCTTAGTTGGACTTTAAACCCCTTCAGCAGATTTTATAACCAAGTCTCTAGTCAGTCCATTCGTCAAGTGATCAGCTAAGTTTTGTTGAGACCTCATAAACTTTATAGATACCACCTCATTCGTGATCAGCTCACGAATCATGCTATGCCTGACACCCAAGTGTCTAGACTTCCCATTGTATATTTGGCTATAAGCCTTTGTTAATGTAGCAGCACTACTACAGCTAACAGATATAGGTGTTATAAGTTTGGACCACAATGGAATCTCAAATAGCAAGTTTTTCAACCATTCAACTTCCTTACTAGCAGCTGCTAGAGCCGCAAATTTAGATTCTATTATTGAACCAGTAATGCAAGTTTGCTTCTTGGAAGCCTAAGAAATTGCACCACCACCAAGCAAGAATACCCAGCCACTTGTAGATAAATTGTCTTCAGTGTTGATGATCCAGCTTGCATCAATGTAACCTTCTAACACTGAAGGATAAACAGTATATGTCAATCTATAGTCTATGGTTTTCTTCAAGTACTTTAGTACCCTTTGAATTGCTTGCTGGTGTTGAGTACCATGGTTACTAGTATACCTACTTAGTTTGCCCACAGCAAATGCAATATGAGGCCTTGTACAAGTTATGGCATACATTAAGCAGCCAATCACCCTAGAATACTCAAGTTGAGATACAGCTTGACTATTATTGGGCATCAGCTTCTCACTTGTATCCATGGGAGTACTAACTGGAGTGCATTCAGAGTAATTGAATTTCTTCAGTACCTTCTCAATATAATGGGACTGAAAAATTTCTATTCCGTTACTTTCATGTTTAATCCTTATACCCAGAATAACATCAGCCTCCCTCATGTCCTTCATAGAGAACCCTGTGACAAAAATTCCTTTGTCAGGTCAACCTGAACTTGGTCAGTACCAAAGATCAGCATATCATCAACATATAGGCAAATGATGACTCCTTTACCATTTTCATTAAATTTTCTATATACACATTTGTCTGCTTGGTTAAGTAAATAATCATTAAACAAAACCACTTCATCAAACTTTTAATGCCTTTGCTTAGGTGCTTGCTTTAGACCATAAAGAGACTTAATCAGTTTACACACCTTGTTGGTTGGTTCATATAAACCTCCTCATCTAATTCACCATTCAAGAAAGCTATCTTCACATCCATCTAATGAATAATCAGATTATGAATTGGTGCCATTGCAATTAGCAGTCTTATGGTACTAATATGTGCCAATGGAGCATACGTATCAAAGTAGTCTATCCCTGACTTTTGTCTAAATCCCTGAATGACTAGTCTAGCCTTGAACTTTTTAATAGTTCCATCTACCTTCATTTTTATTTTTAAGATCCATTTGCAACCAAGAGGTTTGCAACCTGGAGGTAGATCAGCCAACACCCAACTGTTATTGCCCATAATAGAGTCCATCTCATCATTAATTGCTTTTTCCAGAAAGCAACATCTTGAGATTTCATTGCTTCATCAAATGTCTTGGGATCATCCTCAACATTAAAGCAATAGGAGTGTTGATCAAAGACCTCATCACTTGTTCCATCAATTAAGTATAATTGAAATTCAGGTCCAAAGTTCTTTGGGGTCTTATTCCTTTTGCTTATCCTAAACTCGAGTTCAGGTTGTTGAACAACCTCTTTGGTGACCTCTTTAGGAACCACTGAACCACCAATGTTTTTAGTTTTGTTTGGAATCCTAAGACTTGGTTTAGGGACTGAAAAGGATCTATTCTCATAAAATATAGCATCTCTTGATTCAATTATTGGGTTAATTGAAACTGGGTTATTAGGTTTAATACATAGAACCTAAAAGCCTTGGAATGCTCAGCATATCCAACAAAGATGCATTCAATGCCTCTTTCACCCAAAATTTTCAGCTTTGGATCAGGGAGTCTTACAACTGTCCTACAACCCCAACCCTGAGATAGTTCAGGTTTGGTTTTTTTTAGTCCAGAGTTCATAAAGGGTAATTCTAATCCTTTTATTGGGAACCCTATTTAATAAATAGCAAGTTGTTAACATAGCTTCACCCCAGAATCCTTGAGTCAGTCCTGAGTAGGACAACATAAAACTAACTATTTCTTTCAGTACCATGTTTTTCCTTTCTGATATACCATTTTGTTGTGGAGTATAGGAGGCATTCATTTCATGGGTAATATCAATAGGCTGGAAATACAAAGTATCCATGTACTCGCCTCCCCTATCAGTCCTAAATCTTTTGATCAATGATCCTTGTTGTAATTCAACTTGAGTTTTGAATACTTTTAGTTTATCTAATGGTTCATCCTTAGTATGTAATAAATAAACATAACAAAACCTTAAAGCATCATCAATAAATGTCACAAAGTATTTCTTATTAGCATGCAGATCACATAAATCACTGTGGATCAGCTCCAAAACTTCAGTTTCATGTTTTACATTTTGAATTGGTTTCTTAGTTATTTTGGTCATCATGCAAGTCTTACTGTTAGCCTTAAAATATGTCGACTTATACGGAATTACATTAGTTAACTATTTACTATATACGCAAGGACTAGAAACGACAATATAGGATAGTTAGGCGTATATAACCCCCTCCATACTTCCATGGAGGGGTGAGGATTCATCTGTAATATTTCACATAAGGTGTGTGTGTGTATGTTTCTCTCTTCTATCACATATACATTTTTCCTTTTCTCTCATCTAATCTAATATGGCTACTTATTTCTTGTATCCTCCCTGACATCCAGATCGTGTCTAGTTAGTGAAATTTTATTATTAACAAGTGGTATCAAGAGCTAACCGGGGGTGTTTTGTATTCGTGTTTGTTGTCTCGTGTTTTGTATTCTCATGTTGGGCCTATATCTATCACGGTATAACTGATATAGATTTGTTATATGTTTTATCTTGTTGGCTTCTTGGCATAAGTGCTATATGTCTCGTGTTTTTTGTTAAAAAACCTTATACTTTCACTACAAATAATAAGCAGCTTTGTTCTTGTAAGTTTTCGTGGCTTATTATTACTAAAAGGGCTTGTTTTCATGGCTTCTTCTTGGCTTAAGCTTATTAATGGCTTATTGTATGCCTAAAACTGCTTATTTTCAAAAAAATCTAGGCTTATTTGTCTATTTCATTCAAGAAGAAACACATATCCACACTTTCTGCTTACAGGACGATTTTTGTTTGTTTAACAAAAATACAAGAAAAGAAAGTACATAAGTACGAAAGTAACATTCAGCGGTTTGGTTTTAGCCGCCAGCAGTGTGCTAATATTTGACCATGGCAGTTTGATCAAACCTCTATCGTAGCGGTTTAGTCAACAGGTGCAGCGGTTTATACTCTTTTTATGATTTATCTAAACGTTATGCTGCCCGTTTAAAAAGTCAACGGAGGTTTGGCTATTTTGGCAGCGGTTTGATATAAACCACTACGATAGCGGTTTGATCCTTTTAGGTGTGATAGCACTTTGCTTTATAACTGGCAGCGGTTTGCCCGATATATGTAAACCCTTAACCAAACGAGTCAACTCGGTATTTACCGAGTTAACCGGGTCAACTCTGATGAGTCGGTCAAAGTCAACGAGAAAAAAAATAGTACAGAATGAAGATTAAAAAGACAGACTCAAAATTAAACCATAACAAACATCAACAACATTCAATAAAATACAAATTCACTATCAACTATAACCTTTCGTCACATTTCAATAACAACAAATCCATGTCTAAATCATATTTCCCATCGTCACAAGTATATATCAACTACATCTCCTCCACACCAACAAGACTCGAACACAAATAAAAATATCATGATCTCAGATTTAGTAAACCTCAATTCAAATCTCTTAAAGACTCTTTCGGTTTAAACAATAATCATCACAGATCTGCATTTGCTATACGAAATTAAAGAATGATTATTAACAAATCTATTATAATCTTTCTTTGTTTCGATTACAAGACACAGAAACCAGAAAATAAAACCTACCCGAGACCATTTGTATGATCTTGAAGACATGTCTTTGAAGATGGGGCTCGTATGATAAGAAGTTATAAGGGTGATACGGTTTTGTTTGAGATTGGGTTTCAGAAAGAGTGTGTTCGCATGATTAGGAAAGATAAGGAAGATATTCAATATCTGCTTTTTTGGAGAGATATGTTGTGACTGCGTATCAGTTGTGATTAGGGTTAGGTTATGAGTGAGTAGAATTAGGGATAGTGGTTTTATATCCCTCATTCATAGTTGGATCTAGGGTATTACAATTGTGGAGTAGACTGGGTTTTTGGCAATGTGTATGGACCTCATATAAGAATTGATGAAACCGGGCCATATCAAAAGATGATGGGTCGGATTGAACTCAAAAGTAAGTGGGCTGGATATTGCAATTGCTAATAGACCGAGTATTAAAATGGTGATGGGCCGAATTATTATGTTAATTGGGCTGTTGCGTATAGTAGTATTTTTGGATTGAGTCGGACACTAAAACACTATCATGACAAGTTTGACTAGAAAATGTGTATTCATAAACGACAATTCAAAACAACATTTGTCCTAGTTTAACAACATTAAACACGAACAACAACACAACAAACACAATACATAACACTAAAATGATCCGAATAAGATTTACTAAAACGACAAACGGCTAAGGATTTGGATTACGATAACAAGTGATCACGAAGTTTATTTGGTATCCCTTATTTGAGATTGAAGTGGGTTTCACAAAGGCGTCTACTTATTTCATCATCGAGACTTCCTTTTATTTTCTACCCCTTTTCTTCAAACCCAATCTATCGATTGATGACTTGCTTGAACGTATACAGCTATGATTAAGACTTGGATTATCTAGTTTCCAGTAGTCGGGTGGTTGGTTGAAGACCTGGATAACTATCACTTAAAGGAGTTACGTTGTAGTACTCAGTGTCACACGCAAATGTCGATGTAGATAATTTCAAGAGGTGATATACTTCTTATACTTTTAGGACTTGTGTTTATAGTACTTATAGATTTAATCTTGCACCGTTCTTCAATCAACAACAGTGCAAGCTTAAGTAACAAATTTGGGAGATTTTACTTCATTTTCAAGTATGGTATATCGGGTTTACTTCACCAAGTGTTCACAGCAATAGCCGATAGAATACGATGTTGGTAAGTTAGCCAAAGAGTTTAAAGGTTGAGATGTAATCAGCAATTCTCACGGGATATTATTGTGCTATTCCAAGACAATGATACTTCACAGTCTAAGAAAATTTTCAAATTCAACGACATTCATAACTTTTCAAGATTTTTGCTTAAGACAAGAACTTCTCGAGTATATAAACGTACACAACAATGATGCTTCTGAGAATTCAAAACTATCATGAGGGAAAATGTGTACTTTGGTTACCATGTCAACTTCCAGGGGGGAGTAGTGTATACTACTTTACTTAGTATGGTTTGTGAAGTATACTGCATACGTGAGAAGAATTGTTGCTGATTTCTCGCATGTACCTCTGAATAAATATTCACCAAGACCCAATGACAAGAAGCAGTAGTACTTAGTGTGGCTTTTCTTCTACAAAATTCCGTTGTGCACGTCAATGACATATAGAAGATGGTTGAAGCTACATTAAAGTTTTAGAATCTACTCAAGATAGCGATGTTGGTTTGGGGGGAAGTTGATTCAGAAACATCGCCAAAAAAGAGTCTATAAAGAAAGCTTTTCAAGACATGTTGCATGAATTAGAGGGAAGTTAATCCAACGCATGCATACTATAATGGTTCCTGTACAAGTAAAGACACTAAAGATCCAAGCTGGAGTACAAGTTTCAAGACCAGGAGAACTCAAAAGACATATTCAGCTATGGAAGCGCTTTGGAAGACTTTATTTGTGTTGTATTTGTACTTGATAGAAACATTGTAAGTAATTCTGTATGTTCACATATTGGGGGAAGATTGTTAGCCTTAAAATATGTCGACTTATACGGAATTACATTAGTTAACTATTTACTATATAGCAAAGACTAGAAACGACAATATAGGATAGTTATGCGTATATAACCCCCTCCATACTTCCATGGAGGAGTGAGGATTCATTTATAACATTTCATATAAGGGGTGTATGTGTTTCTCTCTTTTATCACATACACATCTTTCCTTATCTAATCTAATATGGCTACTTATTTCTTTTATCCTCCCTGACTTCCGGATCGTGTCTAGTTAGTGAAATCTTATTATTAACACTTACACTTTTTAGTTTCCATGTCAAAAGCTGGGATTAACCCATCCTTAAACATATCTTGCATCCTCTTAAAGTGGACACAGCCCAGTCTAACATGCCATAAGATTGATTCATTCAGTTTAGATGTTGACATAAAGGCTAAAGCAATATTATCATTAATAATATTAAGCCTCAACATTTGATTACTCAAATAACCAAAACCAATCAACGCACCATGTTTAGATAGAATAAATTTATTAGATTCAATCACTTGTTTATAACCGTAATTATTCAAAATACTACTTGAAACTAAATTCTTCCTTATATTAGGAATATGCAAAACATTAAACAACAAAATAATCTTTCTAGAGCTAAACCTAAGATCTACACAACCACGTCCATGCACTAGGGTTGTTGACTCATTTCCCATGTGAAGAATAGATCCATCATTCAGTGACTCATAGGTCTTGAACCAAAACCATCATCTATTCTTTTACTCACATGAAATGTTGATCTTGAGTAAACCCACACGCTACATCATCATCCTGCATTTTAAGTATAGCCTCATATGATATGTAGTAACATAATAAATCTGAAGAGATTTATTAAACATATTCTGATCTTTTAGTGAGTTGGAAGAACCATCTACTCAACCCTTTATGCCTGAACCATTGGCTTTGTTGCCAACATTAACACATTTGCAATCCCTTTTAATGTGACCAGTTTTGCCACATTTCCAACAAGTAAGTTTTGCCTTCTTGTTAGGATCAGACCTTGTGTTATCATGATGCTTACGTTTACCTTTGTTGTCATTGTACCTGAAGGAGTTGTTATGCTCTTCCAAAGTGGTAATAATTAAAGGACCAAACAACATTGTTTATCTTTGTCTTGTCACGATCTAAACACCCTGAGGGATTCCTATATGCGCTGATGTATGGCCAACTCAACATGAGTTTAATACATCTTTCTTAGTTTTCAAGGGTAGTGTGTTGGGGAATTTAAGACATTCCACTATTTTGGGGCTACTGGTTGGGACATTAATTGACTGCCATTAATCCCCCAATCACAATATTTTGAGTTTACTACTGGTAAAACTTCTTATCCTCAAGAAGGGTGAATATACCCTTTGGAGCATAAGGATGGAGCAGTATCTCACTTACACAGATTATAGTTTGTGGCAAGTGATCTTGAATGGTGATGGTCCTATACAAGTAACAACTAATGCAAATGGTGTTGAAACTGAAGTACCTCTAAAAGAATGTTTCAAGCACTATTTATTCAAAGACAAGAGAAAGAAAAGCTAAAATCATTTTGCTTGCTTGGCTTTTCCTGAGGAGGGTCAACTGTGGTGCATGGAATAAAAGATGCAAAGTCTCTATGGGCTGCTATCAAGAGTAGATTTGGTGGCAATGTTAAATCTAAGAAGATGCAGAAGTGCTTTGAAGCAACATTTTGGATACCTGTTTTGTATTCTGACACAGAGGCTTAGATAATGCATTTGATAGTTTTCTAAAAACTTAACGCCTTCTTGATAGTTCATGGTGCTGTTGTTTTTAATGAAGATGCAAATAAGATATTCTTAAGAGCTCTACATTCATCATGGACATGTAGCCTTCGATTTGAGGAACAAAGATGGTATAGATGGATTTTGGATTTAATATCTATACAATAACTAAAAGTGTTTTGAAGCTGTTTTCAAAGGTTCCTCTGGATCAAGTTTGTGGAAGAGCCCGTTGAAATTATGGAACGGGAGATCAAACGATTGAAGCGAAGCCGGATACCATTGGTTAAGGTTCGTTGGAACTCTAGGAGAGGTCCTGAGTTTACCTGGGAACGTGAAGATTCGTTCAAACAGAAATACCCACAGCTTTTCACAAACCGGGCTTCGTCATCCACTACAAGGTCTTAAGCTTTGAGGACAAAGCTCTTTTAACGGGTGGAGACTGTAACATTTCTCAAATTCAGGTCATTTTACGACTCCTATTATTCGTCACTATTTATTTTGGCCCGATACGCGTTTACTTTTAATGTGTACTTTTAAGCTAAATCGCGTAGACTAGAAATAATCAATTAATGTAAACGGTCATCAAATAAATTAAGGTTTACATCAACCAAGTAATAAATAGTTATTAAGAAGATAATTATTAACTTTGCGTATTTTATTTTTATTGGTCACGTAAAAGGGTTACGTTTCGCAATAAAATACATTTAGACACACCCCGGAAATACCTAGACTTACCTAGACTCAAACCAATACCCACTTTTTATCCTTAAGCACAAAATTTATTCAAATCTTGTGTTAATAGCTTATGTTAGCCGAATGTGGGCAAGTTAAACCCACATGAAATCGTCCCTAGTGTATTTAGCTAGCATAAAATCCCCTAATGATCTTCCAAAGTACTAGTACATCTCTTGCTAATTAAAACTAGTACTTAGTGTCCCCTAACTAAGTATTACACATTGGTTAATAACCATTGTTCACTTCCTTTGCCCTCTAGGCCGCGGCTAACAAGAGAACACCACACAAAATCCTTAAGATTGCAAGTACCTAGCAAATCTTGTACAACATTTGGGTAATTAAGATTGGTACTTGAGTGGTTTAACTTAATACCATGTGTAATCAACTAGAAACCTTAAAACCACCCATATAGGGCTCGATTCTAGTTAAGAGAGAACCAAGGAGAGCTAACTAGCTAATGTGCTTATAAATATCACTCACATTATCACTAAATACATTTCCAAAACTCTTAAACTCTCTCTCAAGATAAACCATCTCCCTTTTTCTCTCTATCTCATTCGGCATAACAAATAACCGAACCAAACACGACCCACAATTCACTCTAAGGACACAAGGTAGCTTTTAAGATCGAGTATAAGGTTATAAAGAGGAACACGAGCTAAGAATTCGGGTATACAAGCTTTGGAGCTTAGGTCACGTACGTTTTTAAGTGTAAACGTATAGGGTTGCTTCATAATCCAAAACCAAGAACTCTAGGACCTTTTGTAAGTCACGACTAAGCCTCTCATGTCATTTTCATTCGTTATATTCTTGTCTAGTGTAATAGTCACGTAAAACTTGTGTTGAATAGAGTACGTGGGCACGAGCATGCATGGTTCGACCCATGCATGGTTCACGCACCCATATTTAACATACAATATACCTTGTGTGGTGCGTACACGAATTAAAACATGGTTAACATTCGAGTTAAGGCTTAACTCTCATTTAAAATACTAGAATGAGAACATTGAAGATCATTTGCTTCGTTTGTGTGAAATACACGACAATTATACGTTAACTTCTCATGTAAACATAATAACTTGACTTGGGAACACGTACATTGGCTTATTAGTCGGAAGCATGTATTAAATCGTGACTAATAAGTGGTAACGAGTGCTAAATGAAATTGTTAAAACCCTAGAATCAAAACTAGTAACCCAAGGACATTATCCGGGTCACCTTTGGGCTTGGCAGCCCATTAAGGGAGCCCAACAGGCCGTCAGACCTCGAAAGGAGGGCCTACGACTTATAAATAAGCTCTACGAGCTTATTAGGGACTAAGGGTGCTTATTGAAACTAACATGGACCTTGACACAAGCTAGAAACATAACCGGACCCTTACCGGGCTTACTAGCCCATTAACGTGTCCAAATCGTCAACCATAAGCCACAACAAGCTCTAACAGCTTATTTGTGAGCTTACAGAGCTTATACAAGTTTGAAAGGGCTTAATGGACTTAAATAGTGTTAATGGACCAAACCTTAACCTTTAAAACTCCTTTCGGATTCCTATTACGCCCAAGAAACCCAATAATGAAGCTTATCAGTTTATTGGATAAGCTGACCAAACAAACAGACCCTATTGTGATTGATACGCCTAGAAAATAAGTTGGAAACACTAATAAAACCTTTTAAACCTATTTGGGTTTGAGTTATTAGGCTCACGAGCCCAATAAGCTCCAATAAGCTCTCCTAAGCTTATTTTCAACCTAACAAACTTAAATAGGCTTAATAAAGGCTTTTGTGCTTTTTAAATCCTAATTGGACCTTTAAATAACTTATTGGACCTTAATGGGTCTAATAAGGCCCAATAAGCTCAATAAGCCAGAAATAGCTCATCCGAGCTTATTCATAGGCTTACAACAGCTTATTTGACTTATTGGAACTTAATGAAACATAATGCCACTTGTTAGAACTTAATTGGAGTTAAAATGCGATTTTTACAAGTTAAGGGACTAAAGGTGTCAATTTGCAAACTTAGGGGTTAAAACTGTCAATAACTGTTTTTATAAGGTATAGGGGTTGTTTCTGTCATTTCTGGACTTAAAGGACTGTTTTAAACATTAAAGGACCTAAAGTGTCAACTTGTAAAGTTGGAGGACTAAAAGTGTAATTTTGGAAACTTAAGGGTTTAAAATGTAAATATTGTATACTTTATAAACTTAGGGACTGTTTTGTAATTATAATAAACTTAAGGGTATTTTGTGAACGAAAGTGAATTATTTAAACACTTAACGAATCGGACGAGTTATAATATGTTCGGATATTATTCGGTTTTGAACACGACTTAATAAATATGAATATTTATTAACAACGCTTATACGTTTCCCAAGAGCCATCACGTAAATACAAATACAATAAACATGTGCACCACCACACAAGTGATAACAGTATATATAAACTAGCAAGATATTGTAGTTTATGCATTAAGTCATTAGCCTAAATATGTAGACTAAGACTGGCCGTATTTACTTAGGTATTTGACGGTGTGTTTCATTGCTATACTTGGATATATTTATCATCCACAGAGGACTACCTTCTAAGGTGAGTTCATAGCCCTATGTTTTACAATTATTTAAATGATTTACATCGTTGGGGTGAGAACATGCTTTTACAAATTGGACGCAAGTGTACATTTTATACTTTGATTACGTGTTTGCCTAAGTAGCGATAACCCACTGAGCCCCATTATCATGAACTGTCAATTGCTAGATTGCGAGCGCGAATGTTATAAATAGATCTATTTGGGATTGACGTCCCCGTTTGGGTGAGTAGCGCTCACTGTGCCGGTCTGCCGGACAACAAACGTATACCATGTCGGATTTGGGATGTTGCGGGTTAGAACATCATTCACGGGCATTTATTGGCAATTTATTGCATTCATACATGTCGAGCTTCAGTGTCATGAGCTTAGGAAAACGTAATTACTTTTTATGATGTTTGCATCTGTTGCTTAATCATACACTTGGAAATCTTGCGGTCCTACAATTGATTTACATAAACCTATGAATTCACCAACTTTATGTTGACGTTTTAAGCATGTTTTTCAGGTCAATAAGGCACAAGGTGCGATGATACATTGGAAGTCAATAAGTGAAGAGTCAATATTAAAGATTTGGGGTCTTATTACATTTTGGGGACAATTGTTATAAACCGAAATCTTTATTTATATTGTTGAACAATTTGAAGCCATGAGCTTATGTAACAAACAAGTATTTTGTTAATCCAATGTATCTTTTTCAAACGACACGTTTAGTGGTCGTTCTCATATCTTGTGCTATTAAACTATGAAGTAACGCCCTCGGATATTCAACATTCCGCTGCGACCCAGATTTGGGGGTGTTACAGATTGGTATCAGAGCCAAGGTTATAGAGAACCAGGTCAAAAGTTTTTGTCTGGACTATAACCATTTTCAAACGCTGTTTTTACAAATGGGATTTGCACGGGATATACATACATTACTTGTTTGCATCTAGGATATATGCTTATATGATATACGTTGTTTTAGCATTAGTAATTACTAAGTGCTTACATGATTGACATACGTATATAAATTATATTACGTATAGTACTATAAGAGTCTTATAGATATAACATAGAGACCACTCTTATAATTAAAGCTTATAGACATATCATACTGATCTCTCTTATAAGTAATACTTATATAAGTTATTTTTGCTTTTGCAGCAGTCATGTTTTCTGCATCGTCCGCTGTTACCTACACTTCCGTCTACACCGACTTTGAGCCCGACAGAGCCTTTTGGGGAGCCGATGATGAGGAGGTATCTGAGGGAGGCATTCCACAGGTCATCATATACGGATACGACGGACTCCCTATATAGCCGGTAGCCCCACCGTCACCAGATTACATACCAGGCCCAGGGGATCCACAGACACCGCCAGTTCCTTAGGACGAGGATGAGCGTGAGCCTATGTTCGCACAGGCACATAATCCTGATTACGTGTCAGAGCATGTATACCCCGAGTACATACCATTGTAGGATGAGCATGTGTTCCCAGCCGAGGAACAGCCATTACCTCCTGTTGATTCACCTACTGCTGAGTCACATGGGTATATTACTGAGTCGGATCCCGAGGAGGATCCAGAGGAGTATGAGGACGATGAGACAAAGGATGGTCTGGTTGACTATCCTATGGACGTGGGAGATGATGGAGATGATGATGACGTTAATTCATCTGGGGATGACGCCGATGATAAGGATGAGGACGAGGAGGATAAGGAGGATGAGGAGGAGGAGGAGCACTTAGCTCCGGCTGACTCTACTATTGTTGTACCTACTAATGAGCCTGTTATACCACCACCCTCCATCGACATTACTATTGGGGCTAGGATTACCATCCGGCCTCAGGCTTCCATATCCCTTCCACCAGAGGTAGAGGTTGAGAGGCTTATGGCCATGACTACTCCATCACCATCACCACCTATCTCACTATCACCACCCTCTGCAGGAGAGCGCCTTGCTAGGTGCACGGCTCCACCTGCACATTCATCACCACCATCTGTGCCATCACCATTACTACCATCATCTGGGTGTCCAACCCAAGTTCAGACACTCAGGAGAGCCTCCACTCGGGCCCTTATTGATGCAGTTACTGCCGCATTACCATCACCTCTACTACCACCACCTCCATACATACCACCACCTATTGACCGTAGGGATGATATCCCCGAGTCTGAGTAGCCACCTCGCAAGTGGTTGTGTTTGTCCACTCTAGGCTCCAGATATGAGATTAGAGATAGTTCTACTGCTAGACCTAATAGAGGTCGGGGGATAGATAATGGGTTTGTCAGCACGATAGATGTTGAAGAGAGGTAACAGGGGATTAGAGATGTTGGGTATGGTATTAGGGATACTTGGATAGATCCGGCAGAGGCAGTTCCTGAGGTAGCACCTATGACCGTAGGAGAGGTCAATACTAGGGTTACAGAGCTTGCTGAGCTCCATGAGCATGATACGCAGGACTTGTATGCCTTACTAGAGGATGTTTAGGATAGTAGGTCTCGTATATCACAGCGAGTCGCTATGGACTCACAGCGGGTCGACTTACTTATGGGGGATAGGATGACTCTCTAGGAGACAGTATGGATGGTGGAGGAGGAGGCCTATGCTTCTCGAGAGGCTTAGGCTCACTCGATAAGATTAAGTCAGGCGACCCATCAGGAGCTTCAGACCCATCGTGATCATGTGTGTCCACACGAGACTCATATCCAGGCACATCAGGCACAACTACAGCTACAGAGTACTCTCATTCAGACACAGCACCAGGTGTATGAGACTCATTTTTAAACACAGCAGGCTGAGATAGCAGCGCTTCGAGAGTCTAACCGTAGGCGCCAGGCACAAATGGTAGAGACTCTCTGAGTGATGAGAGACATGAGACGAGAGATGAGTGACATGCAGGCTAAGTTGTTAGCACACCAAGAGCAGCAGGGGAGAGATAGACGGCCAGGACCAAATGCTAGGATTCCAGATCACCAGGATGCTTCGGGGGATGCTGACAGTCACGTCTAGTGATTTATGTTATTTTATCTTGCTAGGTCATTGTACAGGCATGTTAAGTATTAGGGGTTTTCCCCGCTAGCATAGCCTTAGATTTTATTTATTTTTATTATATTTTGTGTACCAACAACTATTTCATGTAAAATTTTCCAAGTTATAAATGAAATAGATGTGTTTATGTTATATACCTCTCTTGTGTTGTTGTCTCATCTGTACATTATTATATTCTGTCATGATTATAACCTCACGTTTTGTCTTTTGTAATCTAGATAAATCATGGCACCTATGACCAGACGAGGACAAAATACCCCTACTGACAACACCAACCCAAACAACATGACTCCAAAATCCGTCCAAGCTATGATTGATTAAGCTCTTCAGCGAAACTCCACCAATGGAGATGCAAGCCACAGTTCACACGAGGATGACCGAAGGAATGTGCAAACTGCACGCCCTTGTTACTACGCTGACTTTATGAAATGTCAACCTTTGAACTTCAAAGAAACCGAAGGCGTGGTCGGTTTGACTCGGTGGATTGAAAAGATGGAGTCAGTTTTCAATATCAGTGGTTGTGCGATTGAGAATCAGGTAAAGTTTGCCACCTGCACTCTGTTAGGTGCTGCTTTGACTTGGTGGAACGGTCAGATAAGAACTTTAGGTCTTGAGGCATATGCAATGACTTGGGAAGGACTCAAGAAGAAAATAACAGACAAGTATTGTCCACTGGGTGAGATCAAGAAACTAGAAATTGAGTTTTAGAACCTAAAGGTCAAAGGGAACGATGTTTCAGCATACACTGAACATTTCCAAGAGCTAACCCTGATATGTACCAAGTTTTGTGCTAGTGAAACTGAGAAGATCAACAAGTACATCCGTGGACTTCCTGATAACATCTATGGGAATGTGAAGTCTTCCAAGCCCAAGACGTTGGATGAGACGATTGAGTTGGCCAACGACTTGATGGATCAGAAACTCCGTACCTATGCGGAAAAGTCTGATAACAAAAGGAAGGCGGAAGATTCATCCAGAAACAACCATGGTCATCAACAACAACCCTTCAAAAAGCAGAATGTCGCCAAGGTCTACAACATGGGAACTGGTGAGAAGAAACCCTATGGGGGAAATTTGCCCAAGTGCACCAAGTGCCACTTCCACCACAATGGCCCGTGTACTCAGAAGTGCCACAAGTGCAACAAGGTAGGGCACCTTGCCCGAGACTGCAGGAGTTCTGGCAACACAAATGTTGCAAATACTCAGAAGGGCAATGGGGCAAATCCCAAGGGGAATGGTTGTTTTGAATGTGGAGCTCCAGGACATTTCAAGAGAGATTGTCCAAAGTTGAAGAATAAGGATGGAGGAAATGGGAATGCACAAGGCTGGGTGTATGCAGTTGGGAATGCAGAGAAGAGAGGGAATGCATCGGGAAACCCGGACTCCAATGTCGTCACGGGTACGTTCCTCTTAAACAACCACTATGCATCTATCTTATTCGACACTGGTGCCGATAGGAGTTTTATATCCACTGCATTTAGTTCCCTGATTAACATCGCCCCAACTCCATTAGAAAATAATTATGATGTCGAATTAGCTGATGGGAAAATAGTCGGGATAGACACCATTATACGAGGTTGTACTTTAAATTTCTTAGACCATCCATTCAACATAGATCTAATGCCCGTAGAACTGGGTAGTTTCGACGTTATTATCGGCATGGACTGGTTAAGAAAGTATCACGCCGTGATCGTATATGACGAGAAACTTGTTCAAATTCCCTATGAAAATGAAACTTTGATTTTTCATAGTGACGAAAGTAACTACGGGAGAGAAGACTTTATAGTCTACTGTGATGCGTCACACAAGGGTTTAGGAGATGTATTGATGCAGAGAGAGAAGGTGATTGCCTATGCTTCTCGACAACTAAAAGTTCACGAGAAGAACTACACCACTCATGATTTAGAACTTGGATCAGTAGTATTTGCTCTAAAGATATGGAGACACTATCTATATGGAACCAGATGCACCGTGTTCACCGACCATAAAAGTTTACAACACATTCTCAATCAAAAGGAGCTTAACATGAGGCAACGCCGTTGGCTTGAATTGCTAAGTGACTACGATTGTGACATTCGTTATCATCCAGGGAAGGAAAACGTAGTGGCCGATGCATTAAGCCGTAAGGAACGGATCGAGCCACTGCGGGTTCGAGCTTTAGTTATGACTATTAGATTGGATCTTCCCAAACGAATTCTAGAAGCTCAGATCGAAGCCCAGAAACCAGAAAATCTTATGAATGAAGATGTAGGCGGTATGATCAGAAAGGATATACCCAAGGAAAAGTTGGAACCTGGAACTTTATGTTTGCACGGCAGGAGTTGGTTACCTTGCTATGGAGACTTAAGATCCGTGATTATTCACGAATCCCACAAGTCGAAATACTCTATCCATCCCGGTTCTGAAAAGATGTGCCAAGACATGAAGAAGCTATATTGGTGGCCAAACATGAAGGCCGACATCGCCACCTATGTTAGCAAGTGCTTGACATGTGCGAAGGTTAAGGCCGAATACCAAAGTCCATTGGGACTGTTAGTACAACCAGCAATACCCGAGTGGAAGTGGGATAATATCATGATGGATTTTATCATCAAGCTTCGTAAGTCGTCATACGTTTTTGACACCATCTGGGTGATTGTGGATCGAATTATAAAATCTGCTCACTTCTTGCCAATAAGGGAGAATGATCCATTAGACAAGTTGGCAAGGTTGTACCTGAACAGGATAGTAGCAAGACACGGAATACCTGTTTCAATCATCTGTGATCATGATGGGAGATTCACATCAAACTTCTGGAGATCATTTTAGAAAGCTTTGGGTATAGATATAAGTATGAGCACTATGTATCATCCAGAAACCGACGGCCAGAGCGAGAGAACTATCCAAACTCTCGAGGACATGCTACGTGCTTGTGTGATCGATTTTGGCAAAGGATGGGTTAAGCATTTGCCATTAGCCGAGTTTTCATATAACAACAGTTATCACGCTAGCATAAAGGCCGCACCTTATGAGGCACTTTATGGCCGAAAATGTCGATCACATATGTGTTGGGCCAAAGTTGGAGAAGCCTAACTGACTGGCCCGGAATTGATCCAAGAAACAACGGAAAAGATCATCCTGATCAAGCAGAGAATTCAAGCTGCACAGGATCGACAAAAGAGCTACACAGATTTGAAGTGAAAGCCGATGGAGTTCGAAGTTAGAGATAGGGTTATGCTCAAGGTCTCACCTTGGAAAGGGGTTGTACGATTCGGTAAGCGGGGTAAGTTGAACCCGAGATATGTCAGACCTTTCAAGGTGTTAGCCAAAGTTGGGAAAGTTGCCTACAGGCTGGAACTTCCTCAAGAGTTGAGCAGAGTTCACCATACTTTCCATGTGTCTAATCTAAAGAAATGTTACGCTGACGAACCATTAGTCATGCCGTTAGAAGGAATTCACGTTGACGATAAGCTCCAGTTTATGGAAGAGCCCGTTGAAATCATAGAACGAGAGATCAAACGTTTGAAACGAAGTCGGATACCATTGGTTAAGGTTTGCTAGAACTCTAGGAGAGGACCTGAGTTCACCTGGTAACGTGAAGATTCGTTCAAACAGAAATACCCACAGCTTTTCATAAACTGGGCTTCGTCATCCACTACAAGGTCTTAAGCTTTGAGGACAAAGCTCTTTTAACAGGTGGAGACTGTAACATTTCTCAATTTCAGGTCATTTTATGACTCCTATTATTCGTCACTATTTATTTTGGTCCGATACGCATTTACTTTTAATTTAACTTTTAAGCTAAATCGCGTAGACTAGAAATAATCATTTAACGTACATTAATGATCATCATTTTCTTATTCGTAACAATCTCCCCCTAAAGGATGATCATTAAGATTTCTCTTGTGACTTTGAACTTTGAACTTTAATACTTGTTTGTCTTGAGTCTTGTTGTGTAATAGTGGTCTTGTTCCAATCATGCTCTTGTGATCTTGATCTTTATCTTTTCATTATCCCTTTTTTTTCTTTGCCTTTGAGATCTTTTTATATCATCATTCTTTACCGTGAATCCATCTTGATTTATCTTTTGAAGCTTCTAACTAACATACTCATACTTCCTTGACATCTTACACTCTTTCTCATGTAGAACCTTTGTCTTGATCAATAACTTGATGATTTGAGGAAGTTCTTTGGTTTATCAGAGTTGTAGAAGTGTATCTTTAAACTTTGAGTATGAGAAATGAAGGTATGAATTACAACGGTGTTCTTGTTTCTAAAAAGTAGAGATGTTGTTGATGTTCTTCCCCCCAATTGCTTCCCCCCAAATAAACAACCATTCGTATACACATACTTCACATTTGTTCCCCCTAAATGTTGCACTCTATTGAAATATCCAGCTTGAACACTTCTCTTCCCCCTGATTGCATTTGATGACCATCAAACATAATCATAATCTTGTTATGCCTAAATATTCGATAGTGAAGTCATGTGTAGAGTGCGGTCTAAGCATGAGAGTCAACTACTAACTTTAATTCCAACAATCTCCCCTTATCAATATTGTGACATCATAAGTAACCTTGGTAATCCAACACTTTACTTGAATAAATCAAGGAAATGTTGTTTGTGATTTTCGAAAACAAATTTCAAAAAAACACGATAACTACTAGATCATTTAGATTACTAGTTAACACTAATTGAATCATTAAACAACATTTCAATTAGTACCTACGTTCAGACATTGCTTGATGTAGCACTGGTAGATTTCCATTCATCATTGTGAATACTTTACTTAAGTATCACTATTGAATGTTCGCGCAATGTCACAAAGACATGCAATGTCACATAGACATATAAGCGACTCTTGACTTTGTATCTTGATGTTTTAATACTAATATACTTTTGTGTCTTATGTGAGATTTATGATTGATCTCTTTTGGCTCTAACCAATAAGTGCTTTTGGTTTTTAGTAATCGGAAGCTGGAACAGACTGCCACCTTTTTCAATATTCACAAAACTCGGAGTGAGATGTCAATAGCATTATGCCCATTTTAATCTCTGTGACAATGAAACAAGAATTCCTTTTGAGAGAATCTTGAGTGCCTGGGAAGGGTGTTCATTGCATCACGTTCCAGATGTCTTTCTTTAATACCAAATATCATCTTTGTGATATTCGATAGATTATGTATTGACCCGGTTTTTGCCTAAAGTTTGTGGATGGCTTCTTTCTTTTCACCATTTATCCATATATTTCTTTTTCATTCTTCAACCCCTTCAATGTCCATCAAGACGTCATTACTATCATTATGTTGTGATTGTTCTGATGATAGCTCATGCCTTAGTTGACATTATTCCCATTCACATTCTACTCCATCATACCTAATGACTTTTATTCAATCTATGGAATATCCCTGGATAGATCCCTCTGGTTCTGGTTGGATCATGGGATAATACCTAACCTTACCACCTTATTTCTTCTTTGATTATCTTGAGGTAGTTGGTTGTTAGATATTAAGAAAAAAACCATAAAACCATTTGAAAATCAATCAAAGTGTTTGATATAAATCAAAACATTTAACACTTTGAAAGTTTCACCTTTTTGAGAAATACTCCCCCTGCACATGTGCATTGATATTCAAAATTATTTCATTTAAAATTATTTTGCACATGGAGGAAAGAGTTGATTGCACTTTAAGTCTTTTAGATCACTTTGATATTCCACACACTTAAGCATTTATCTTTCTTGATCACATTTTAATCCAATTTTCTCCCCCTCAAAAATAGCATACCAAATGATATTTTTGATATCAATGGATTAAAATAGCTATATGAGAATTTGAAAACACATGGGAGTAAACAGATATATCATGATTATGATTTGGAACCTTTTTTGAATGTTCTAAACAAATTTGAAAAATAGTTGCGTCAAAGTATATAAATATCTAAAACGTATGGTCAGTAGATTGCTCACTCCTCATCCTGCTAATTTCAGGAAACGGTCGTAACCGGACACAATCTTCACCATTTGCATGCTTATCGATATAAACATACTTGACCACAACTTCTTTTAAATCGATTATTATTCATTTGTTCAAAACATTTTCATTTGTATACCATTTTGCTTGATCTCGAGATTTTGAATATCTTAAATGAAATAGCTCAAGTCCAAGAAGTTGTAAACTTCCCGTTGTAAGGATAAATGTACAAAAATGTACACTTTTCTTTATTTGAAGAATGAGTCCTAAGCTGACATATACTTAGAAGTCGTATGTCCCGAGCACACTTTTTGAAAAAATGTCGATAAAATATTGCTCGAGACAAAGAAGATTTTTCTTTTTTTAAAGATAAAGCGCACTGAAACGTACACTTCCCTTTTATTTGAAGACTGGGTTAAAATCTAACATTTGATTCCAAACTATTGACTTGAGCTACAAAACTTTGAATGTTTTATTTGAATAGCTCAAGACCGAAAAGATTTCTCTTTTCGTTGTTAAGGATAAATGCACTGAAACGTACATTTTCCTTTTATTTAAAGCACGGGTTCCAATCTGATATATGATTACAAACCATTGACTTGAGCTACAAAACTTTGAATGTTTTATTTGAATAGCTCAAGACCAAAAAGATTTCTCTTTTCGTTGTTAAGGATAAATGCACTGAAACGTACATTTTCTTTTTATTTAAAGCACGGGTTGCAATCTGATATATGATTACAAACCATCTACATCGAATTTAGACAACAACTTTTGGAACCCATTTAAGCATGGTGCTAACGGGTTTACCAAATTTTGAAAACCAATTGAAAGTTGTGTCAAGACGATGTAAAGATGTTGATTTCCAACGAGAGCTTGAAACCGGTGTTTCATTTGAAAACATCTCTCGTGGAATCAACAGAGATTTAAAATTCCTCTTGATATTCCCATTTGATTTTTGAAACCTGTGTTTTCAAGTGGAGTTTTTAAATCTTGTTGACGAAGAAGGTTTCCAATTGTTATTGTCATTTGATGTATTATTCCGAAAATTCATTTTTGAAGCGTTTGAAAATCTTCCTTTCTTGTTGATGGTTGAACCAAAATCATTCTTGTTTTGCATCGAAAGCAATTCTGATATGGAATATTTGAAAGATTTTAAATGACTTTGCTTTGTGTCGGTTACTCTATATCACTTCACTTCATTACTTGTTGCTCGAATACAAGAAGAAAAGAGAAGGAAAATGGAAGAAGTTTAGAGAGAGAAAAATGGTTGAATTTACTTGCAAATAGAATTCTTACAAATGAACCAACACCCTCTCCTTCCTTGGAGAGGGGTATTTATAGTGAAGACTAAAAGGCTTGCATGCCTTTAGTAATTCTACGGGCCGGGCTCGGGTTTACTTGGGCTTTCGCCCGATACACGTGACCGATTAGATTACAAATAAGAGCCCGTTTACCAGTCTAGCCTAATACAACGTATATTAATTTAGTGACCGAGACCTAATATAATTATGAACGAACTTCCATTGTTCGACTCAATATTTTAAGGCTAACACTTTGGTCTCCAAACTTGTTTTACTGGTGTAAAACGAGAATGTAGAGTGACAAAAACTTGATTCTTTCCTTTTAAAGTATTTGTCTTAAAACTCTTTTGAAAAGCAGATGCTCTAAAAGTTTGAGATTCCTTAACTGGCCTCCACACTTGTTTTACCGTTGTAAAACACGAGTGTGATATTTCAAAAAATTGATTCTTTGCATGTGAAACTCTTGTCTTAAAACCCTTTTGAGGAGAAAATGTTTCAAAACGTTGAGATTTCTTAGAAAACTTCCTATCTTTTTGTAAAGAATATGTTGTAAACTGAGAAACTCTTCGCGAAAACGGTTTTGAAGATTCACCCATGTGAACCTTTTCCAAAACACTTTCTTTAGGTTTTGAAGCTTTTGAAACATTGATGTTCCATTTTTGCCGATTAAGAGAATCAAACTTCACTTTTAAAGCATTATATGAAGTCCTCAACTCATGATATTCTTTTTGACAAGAACGAATATCTTGAGATGCCAATTTTGATTCCAAATATGCAATTCGTTTTAAAAGATGATATTTTTCATGTTTAGACAAAGACTGTGCAGTGACTGGTTTTGATAAACTCTTTTGCACATCAACTTTGGGAGAAAACCATGATTTTGAAATTTAATAGTTTATCAACAATTTATCAGCTGATGGTATTCCCAAAATTGAATGTTTATCAAACTTAGTTTGCACAGACTTTCCTTTCAGATTTTCCAATTGAGTTCTCAAATGATTAATTTCTTTTAAAAATTGATCCTTTTTAGCTTTAGAATCATTAATCTTACGAGCCAATTGTCGTTCAAGAACAACTTTCGTTTTTTCAAGTTTTTCAAAATACGCCTCAAATTTAGCTGTTCTGTTTGACAATTCAAGCTTGACGTCATTAAAATCTTTTGTTTGTTGAGTTAAAACTTTTTCAAGCTCGACAAACTTTGTTAGAAACTCACATTTGGCATTATCACAAACATTCTCCCCCGATTCCTTGTTAAATTCAGAAATATCCAACTGCTTCTTTTTGAAAAATTCAATTTTTTCGAGAATGTTTTTGAACTTAGTTTCAGCAAATTCAAACAATTGAGACTTCAGATTTTCTGTCTCGTCTTGTGTTACATTTGAAGTTTTTGTTTGGACCCGCGACTTTTTGATTGAATCAAACAAGTTTTTGTAAGTCAACTTCAAATGTTCATTCTTCTTAATTAATGACGCCACACGATATTCCAACTCAATGTTTCTCGTTTCAATCTCATCAAAATCGTCCTTAACTTTGACTTCATCACATTGTTTAATCTCAACTTTTGACCTTTGAACCGACTCAAACAAATCTTTATAAGTCTGTTTCAAATGAGCATTCTCGAGTTGTAATGATGCCATAAAATTCTCATTTTCTTTTTGCACTGTTTTCAAAGAATTATTTTCTCGAGACTTGTGTTGAAGTGCGATTTCAAAAGCAATACTCTTTGCCTCAGATTTTGACAAATCTTTTTCCAATTCAACAATTCGTTTTGACAATCCCTGAGTGACTTCAAATGAAACATCGTTTGACTCTTTTGAAATTCTTTCAATTTCATCATGGTAAAATCCTTATTCCTTATTACATACAAGAAGTTATGACAAAGATTCTGATATTACAGTTAAGGATGCTTCAAGAGTTGATCTTTTTCAACAAATCATTTTGATTCTTAATTTCATCAAGATAGACATCATTTTGCTCAAACGCATCTTTCATTTCTTTTATATCTCTGTGAAATAGATCCTGAAAAGCATCAAGGTAAACCTGTAATTCATTAAGAATTGGTTTAACTTGTTTTTGACAAAACTCAATACGTTCAATCTCTGCCGGTGATGTGTAAAAAATGCTTGCCCTTTTACTGTTCTGTTTTATTAACAGAGACAGCTTTTCAAAACCAACTTTTATATTGTATAACTCTTTGATCAAAGGTGACTCACTCGGCATACTTTTTGTTTCCAGAATCTTTAACACAGGGAATAGAAGAAGATGAAAAATATGTTTGCTCAGCAGAAAGCTCTTTTTGAGGAACAAAGTCTTTATAAAGTTTGTTCAACTTTTCATAGTCGATTGGTTGAATCTTTAACTCTTGAACTTTTTCATCTTTTTGAAACTCATTCATTTTTAATTGACTCTTTTCAGCATCCTCAAGAGTTTCCTCAGAATCAAACACATGCAGTTGTTCATTTTTATCACAAAGTTCAGAAGCACGATACAACTTAGGAATTTTAGCATAAGCTTGTGAAAGAACAAAAGGACCGTTATATCCCACACCCGACTTATGTAAGTTGTCCTTAAAAGCTTTTTGTTTAACTTGTAAAGCACCCGAAGTGTGTCAGTTGATCTGCCATTTTACAAACAACGTTTTCATGATCTTTGATTTTATCTTGTAATATGAGTTAATATCATTAAGATAATTTTTCCTCTTTGTCCACGTTTGTGCTTTGTTTGAAAATCGTTTGTATCTTTTGAAGTAATTGAATTATTTCCTCGTTTGATCCTATTTTTTCTGATTTAATCACAACGAACCCAAAAATTACAAACACAACCCCAAAAATTCAAATCAAATTATCAATCAATTTCGAAAAATCTATCCGCAATTAAAAAAGTGAAGCAAAATATGACAAAAAAAATTCGGATATGTAAAGAAATGTCAGCCCGTATATTTATTAGAAATCATACGGCCTCTAATTTCCTTCATAATCCAGATACAAACAAATAAACTATTAGCCCAAGTTTCACTTTTTGTGACAAAATTTGATACACAACTCTTAACACTATCAAAAGATTATGACAAAAAATAACACTCTTAACTCTTAACAGATTTGAGTTAAGCTAGCAGATCCGGCCCTGAACTAATTTGATTTCGGCCACACTCTCAGTTTAGGCCCACAAACTTTGTAGCAAAACCTAATGATGATAGTATATTATAACACTACTTATCCTTGTTTCCCTAGACACGCCATACGCCTCCTTATTTTTCTTTGCATATACACAAAAGCATTCACAAAATATAGATCTCACACAAACACTCAAAATCTAAAAAATAATACGCCTCTCTAGACACACAACAATCTCTCTTCTTGACAAGATTTGAGTCTCAGATTATTATGTCTTTCTTTCTACTCACAAGATACAAATGTTTTGAGAGCACTTTCTACGTGACAGGTAGGTTTGCTTAGTTTTTCTTTATGAAATCGAAACAAATGAAAGAGATGTACACTCTTGTTATTTGTCTTTCTTTTTCTTTTTCGAAAAACAATGAAGTGATACTTCAATAATAATGATCTATGATGAGTTAGGTTTTGTGAAAAATGAAGATTTTTAAGATCTTTAGCACTCTTATGATATGCACACAAAACCAATCTGAGATCTCTTATTTTTCTTTAAATATTTTTGAATGTTTAACAAGTGAAAACTTCAAACTCGATCTTGATGTTTTATTTTCTTGTTTGCGTTTTTGGTGAATCGAAACAAGAAGAAAGATGTGAACACGTTTATTCTTGTCTTATCTTTATGATGTGATATTCTTTTGAGTTTTGGATCAGTGATGATAAGGAAAAATATGAGATCGAACACCTTTTTGGTTTAGGTTCGAGTTTATTTTGTTTCCGAGTTTAGTCCAAATGAAGATCTGGATCTGTGATGAGTAACTCGTTTGAGTGAACTGAGATCTTGATACGTGAAAGTCTTTTTCTTTGTTCCAAAAATGAGTGCTCCGAGTTTGATTATCGAGTTTGGTTTCCGAGACAGATCAGTGATGATATTATTTCGAAATGTGATTAGATCTTTTAGATAAACACAAACCAAGAAACAAATCTGAGATCAAAAGCTTATCTTCTGCACTTTTTCTTTTTCTTTAAAATCCAGTAATGAACTTTGACCAAAAGTTAAATTTTATAAAATCAGTTACAGATCTGAGTTTGACCATTCAAAGTTGTTGAAACAAACTTTTTACTAAATTTGACTTTTGTAACAACTTTTAACTTTTGAATTTGAACAATGAAACAACTTTTACTAAATTTTGACTTAAAAATCTGCTGAATATCAAAATAAGCACGAATTAAGCTAATTTTGTACAAATATTGCCACGACACTTACGATATAATGGTAAGCAATCAATTTCAGTTGCATAAAACACAACTGAAATTAGATCAATAAGCACAAAATAAGCTGATTTGACTCAATAAGCACACGAAAATCAGAAAAAGCTGAAAAAGACAGAATAAGCGACTCGAACTTAACCAGAATAAGCACAATAAATCAGGACTGAAAAAGCACAAAATAAGCTCAAATAAGCACAAAATAAGCTAGAAATAAGCTGCTGGAATAAGCTGACAGAATAAGTAGTCTGAATAAGCTCTTCTAAACAACACTAAATCGCTCACGCAGCTCTGATACCACTTGTGAGGTCTTGAATATAGGATCAATAAGCAATAAAGTGTTTAGTCTAGAGAGAGAAAGTAGAGAGAGAAAGAGGGAGGAGGAGGATTAGAGAAAAGATTAGAATAAGATTAAGAAACACCTAGAGACACACCTCACAAATGAGGTGGTAGAGAGGTATTTATACCCTTTTACAATAATGAGCATAAAGCCCATGTCTTTTAGACTTTTTTTATTTAGCCGAGTCTTGTGACTTTATTTTAGTCACGAGCCTTTCACTTACCCTATTACACAATATTATTATTTTATTTATTACAAGACTTCTATTTCAATAAGATCGTCACTTTTATCAATCCTAACAGATACGCAGACGAACCATTAGTCATGCCGTTAGAAGGAATTCACGTTGACGATAAGCTCCAGTATATAGAAGAGCCCGTTGAAATTATAGAACGGGAGATCAAACGATTGAAGCGAAGCCAGATACCATTGGTTAAGGTTCGTTGGAACTCTAGGAGGGGTCCTGAGTTCACCTAGGAATGTGAAGATTCGTTCAAACAGAAATACCCACAGCTTTTCACAAACCGGGCTTCGCCATCCACTACAAGGTCTCAAGCTTTGAGGACAAAACTCTTTTAACGGGTGGAGACTGTAACATTTCTCAAATTCAGGTCATTTTACGACTCCTATTATTCGTCACTATTTATTTTGGCCCGATACGCGTTTACTTTTAATGTGTACTTTTAAGCTAAATCGCGTAGACTAGAAATAATCAATTAATGTAAACGATCATCAAATAAATTAAGGTTTACATCAACCAAGTAATAAATAGTTATTAAGAAGATAATTATTAACTTTGCGTATTTTATTTTTATTGGTCACGTAAAAGGGTTACATTTCGCAATAAAATACATTTAGACACACCTCGGAAATACCTAGACTTACCTAGACTCAAACCAATACCCACTATTTATCCTTAAGCACAAAATTTATTCAAATCTTGTGTTAATAGCTTATGTTATCCGAATGTGGGCAAGTTAAACCCACATGAAATCGTTCCTAGTGTATTTAGCTAGCATAAAATCCCTTAATGATCTTCCAAAGTACTAGTACATCTCTTGCTAATTAAAACTAGTACTTAGTGTCCTCTAACTAAGTATTACACATTGGTTAATAACCATTGTTCGCTTCCTTTTCCCTCTAGGCCGCGGCTAACAAGAGAACACCACATAAAATCCTTAAGATTGTAAGTACCTAGCAAATCTTGTACAACATTTGGGTAATTAAGATTGGTACTTGAGTGGCTTAACTTAATACCATGTGTAATCAATTAGAAACCTTAAAACCACCCATATAGGGCTCGATTCTAGTTAAGAGAGAACCAAGGAGAGCTAACTAGCTAATGTGCTTATAAATATCACTCACATTATCACTAAATACATTTCCAAAACTCTTAAACTCTCTCTCAAGATAAACCATCTCCCTTTTTCTCTCTATCTCATTCGGCATAACAAATAACCGAACCAAACACGACCCATAATTCACTCTAAGGACACAAGATAGCTTTTAAGATCGAGTATAAGGTTATAAAGAGGAACACGAGCTAAGAATTCGGGTATACAAGCTTTGGAGCTGAGGTCACGTACGTTTTTAAGTGTAAACGTATAGGGTTGCTTCATAATCCAAAACCAAGAACTCTAGGACCTTTTGTAAGTCACGACTAAGCCTCTCATGTCATTTTCATTCGTTATATTCTTGTCTAGTGTAATAGTCACGTAAAACTTGTGTTGAATAGAGTACGTGGGCACGAGCATGCATGGTTCGACCCATGCATGGTTCACGCACCCATATTTAACATACAATATACCTTGTGTGGTGCGTACACGAATTAAAACATGGTTAACATTCGAGTTAAGGCTTAACTCTCATTTAAAATACTAGAACGAGAACATTGAAGATCATTTGCTTCGTTTGTGTGAAATACACGACAACTATACGTTAACTTCTCATGTAAACATAATAACTTGACTTGGGAACACGTACATTGGCTTATTAGTCGGAAGCATGTATTAAATCGTGACTAATAAGTGGTAACGAGTGCTAAACGAAATTGTTAAAACCCTAGAATCAAAACTAGTAACCCAAGGACATTATCCGGGTCACCTTTGGGCTTGGCAGCCCATTAAGGGAGCCCAACAGGCCCATCAGACCTCGAAGGGAGGGCCTACGACTTATAAATAAGCTCTACGAGCTTATTAGGGACTAAGGGTGCTTATTGAAACTAACATGGACCTTGACACAAGCTAGAAACATAACCGGACCCTTAACGGGCTTACTAGCCCATTAACGTGTCCAAACCGCGAACCATAAGCCACAACAAGCTCTAACAGCTTATTTGTGAGCTTACGGAGCTTATACAAGTTTGAAAGGGCTTAATGGACTTAAATAGTGTTAATGGACCAAACCTAAACCTTTAAAACTCCTTTCGGGTTCCTATTGGGCCCAAGAAGCCCAATAACGAAGCTTATTAGCTTATTGGATAAGCTGACCAAACAAACAGACCCCATTGTGATTGATACGCCTAGAAAATAAGTTGGAAACACTAATAAAACCTTTTAAACCTATTCGGGTTTGAGTTATTGGGCTCACGAGCCCAATAAGCTCGAATAAGCTCCAATAAGCTCTCCCGAGCTTATTTTCAGCCTAACAAACTTAAATAGGCTTAATAAAGGCTTTTGTGCTTTTTAAATCCCAATTGGACCTTTAAATGACTTATTGGACCTTAACGGGTCCAATAAGGCCCAATAAGCTCAATAAGCCAAAATAAGCTCATCCGAGCTTATTCATAGGCTTACAACAGCTTATTTGACTTATTGGAACTTAATGAAACATAATGCCACTTGTTAGAACTTAATTGGAGTTAAAATGCGATTTTTACAAGTTAAGGGACTAAAGGTGTCAATTTGTAAACTTAGGGGTTAAAACTGTCAATAATTGTTTTTATAAGGTATAGGGGTTGTTTCTATCATTTCTGGACTCAAAGGACTGTTTTAAACATTAAAGGACCTAAAGTGTCAACTTGTAAAGTTGGAGGACTAAAAGTGTAATTTTGGAAACTTAAGGGTTTATAAAATGTAAATCTTGTATATTTCATAGAACCTAGGGATATTTTGTAATTTTAAGCAACTTAGGGTATTTTTGTGAACGAAAAGTGTAATTATTTTTATCACGTAACGAATCGAGAGTTATAATATGTTCGGATATTATTCGCGGTTTTGAACACGACTTAATAAATATGAATATTTATTAACAAACGCTTATACGTTTCCCAAGAGCCTTCACATAAATACAAATGCATGAAAACATGTGCACCAACCACACAAGTGTTAACAAATATATATAAACTAGGCAAAGATATTCGTAGTTTATACAATAAGTCATTAGCCTAATTATGTAGACTAAGGACTGCCGTATTTTATGTAGGTATTTGACGGTGTGTTTCATAGGCTATTCAAAATAAAAAATTTGGATATATTTATTCATCACATAGGACTACTTCTAGGTGAGTTCTTAGCCCCATGTTTTTAATTATTTAATGATTTACATCGTTGGAGTGAGAACATGCTTTGTTTTATAAATTGGACGCAAGTGTACATTTTATACTTTGATTACGTGTTTGCCTAAGTAGCGATAACCCACTGAGCCCCATTATCATGAACTATCAATTGCTAGATTGCCAGCGCGAATGTTATAAATAGATCTATTTGGGATTGACGTCCCCGTTTGGGTGAGTAGCGCACTCTGTGCCGGTCTGCCGGACAACAAATGTATACCATGTCGGATTTGGGATGTTGCGGGTTAGAACATCATTCAGGGGCATTTATTGGCAATATCCATATACGTCAAGCTTCTTAGATAAAGCATATGATAGGTTTCAAAAACTTATCAGCCTACTAGAAGTTCATGGTGCAGCTGTTTCTAATGAAGATGCAAATCAGAAATTTCTAAGAGCTCTACATTCATCATGGAACAACATAGCTTTGATTATGAAGAACAAAGAGGGTATAGATGAATTGGACATAGATGATCTGTACAATAACCTAAAAGTGTTTGAAGCTGACATTAAAAGTTCATCTGGATCATTTTCAAACTCTTAGAATGTGGCCTTTCTCTCTACAGAAGACACTAACAATATTAATGAAGTTAACACTGCTAATGGTGTTTCTACTGCATCAGGCCATAATTCTTAGGGACAAGCCTCTTCATCAACATATACTGATGATCTAATGTTCTCATTCTTTACTAATTAGTCAAATAGTCCATAATTGGATGATGAAGACCTAGAGCAGATTGATCATGATGATTTGGAAGAAATGGACCTTAGATGGCAGGTGGCCATGCTTTCTATGAGGGTTAAGCGATTTTATAAGAAGACTAGAAGAAAGTTAATATTCAATGGAAAAGAAAATTGTAGGTTTTGATAAAACTAAAGTTGAATTCTTTAACTGTCATAGAAGGGGCCATTTTGCAAGGGAATATAGAGCACCAAGAAATCAAGGGAACATGAATGGAGATGCAGGGTATAAGAGCAGGGACAACACCAGAAGGACTGTACCGGTGGAGACCTCTGATGCATTGGTTGTTCAGGACAATGCTTTAATTGTCCAAGATGGACTGGGATATTACTGGAGTTATATAGCTCAAGATGAACCAACTGAGTTTGCTCTCATGGCGTACACTTCAAACTCCTCAGGGTCTGACACGGAGGTACAATCTTGTTCTAAAAACTATGTGAAAACATATGAAAAACTTCAAAAACAGTTTGATGAACAGCGAAAAACTCTTAGTAAGGCTAATCTAGAAATTGTAGCTTATCAGTTAGGCTTAGAATCTATAGAGGCACAGTTAGTTGTTCATCAAAAAAATGAAGTTGTCTATGAAGAAAAGATTGCAGTCTTAGAATTTGAAGTTAAAGACAAAAGTAATTCTATCACTAGACTTAAAAATCAGTTAGATGAAACCTTAATAAAAAAAGATGATTTAAAAGCTAAACTAGAACAGTTTGAAACATCTTCTAAAAATATAAATAAACTGATTAATAGTCAAATAAGTTCTAAAGATAAAACTGGTCTAGGATATGGAGATCAATTGAATGAAAATGATTCAAGTGGTAGTGAATTGTTTAATAGTATCTTTGATAGTCGTTCAAGTGATGGAGATGACAATCAAACAAATGATAGGTTCAAAAAGGATAATAGATATCATGCTGTTCCTCCTCCTTTAACTGGGAACTACATGCCTCCACTAACTGACCTATCTTTTGCAGGATTGGATGATTCTGTTTATAGGCCTACAACAAATAAGACTAGTGCTAGTGTGTCTCAAGTTGAAACAAGTACCTCTCAAACTAGCAATACTAGTGTAGAAATGCCTAGAGTTGAATCTGTTAGGCCTAGTGGAGTTATCATTGAAGATTGGGTTAGTGATGATGAGGACATTTTTCAATCTAATGATTTGCAAGCAACAGACAAACCTAGTTTTAAAAGGATTGAGTTTACTAATGCTAGGAATGAATCTGTTAAACCTAAACAAGCTGAAAAACCTAGCATAATCACTCAAAATCCTAAGTTAGATAGAAGAGATTGGAAAGGGAAAATGACTCAAAAAATAGGGTTAGGATTTGGGTTTACAAAGAAAGCCTATTTTGTTTGTGGCAGTTACAGCCATCTAATAAAAGACTATGATTTTCATGAAAAGAGAATGGCTAAAAAGTCTGTTTTGAAAAATATGGGAAAGAATACTGGTCAAAGGGAAATTAGACCAGTTTGGAACAGTGCTTAGAGAATAAATCATCAAAATAAATTTGTTCCATTTGCAGTCTTGACAAGGTTTGGAAGAGTACCAGTTAATGCTGCCAAGCAAAGCTCTCTAAGAGCAACATCATCTACTAGTACATTCATACTAGTTAATACTGCTACCCATACAAATAGAGTGAATGTTTCAAAATTAAAAACAAATGCTTTTCATAAGTCTCATTCACCTATTAGAAGGTCTTTTTATAAATCAATAGCACTAAATACTAGGATTTTAAATGAAAAAGTTAATACTGTCAGAGTAAATGGTGTTAATACTGCTGGGCAAACAACAGTTAGCGTTGTTAAGGCCTTAGCAGGTAGTGTTTGGAGACCTAAAATGACTGATTTAAACAATGTCTCTAAAGACAATAGTAGATCATGGGTCTCAAAAAAAGTAAATTATGTAGATCCACAAGGCAGACTCAAGTCAGTAGTGGCTTGGGTCCCCAAGAGATACTGACTCTCTTACTTTTGTGCAGGGAAATCCACAACAAGCTTTGAAGTACAAAGGAATATTTGACAGTGGATGTTCCAAGCACATGACAGGGAACAAAGACTTTCTTACTGACTATCAAGACATTAATGGAGGTTTTGTTGCCTTTGGTGGAAGTGCTAGAGGTGGTAAGATAACAGGAAAAGGAAAGATAAGAACAAATAAGTTAGACTTTGAAGATGTATTTTTTGTAAATGAACTAAAGTTTAATCTTTTCTCTGTCATACAAATGTGTGACAAGAAAAACAACGTTCTTTCACTGAAACTGAATATCTTGTTTTGTCTCATGATTTTAAGTTACTTGATGAAAGCCAAGTACTGCTTAGAGTTCCCATGCAAAACAATATGTACAACTTTGATTTAAAGAATGTTGTTCCTTCTGGAGATTTAACTTGTTTATTTGCAAAAGCCACATTAATACTGTTGGGCAAACATCAGTTAGTGCTGTTAAGGGAATTGGGGTCACTGCTGTTAAGGCCTCAGCAGGTTGTGTTTGGAGACCTAAAATGACTGATTTAAACAATGTCTCCAAAGAAAATAGTGGATCATGGGTCTCAAAAAGAGTAAATTATATAGATCCACAAGGCATAGTTAAGTCAGTAGTGGCTTGGGTCCCCAAGAGACACTGACTTACTTTTGTGCAGGGAAATCCACAACAAGCTTTGAAGAACAAAGGAATATTTGACGGTGGATGTTCCAGGCACATGACAGGGAACAAAGACTTCCTTACTAACTATTAAGACATTGATGGAGGTTTTGTTGCTTTTGGTGGAAGTGCTAGAGGTGGTAAGATAACATGAAAAGGAAAGATAAGAACAGATAAGTTAGACTTTTTGAAGATGTTGTTTTTTAGTCAAGAACTAGAAGATGTGTTTTTTGTCAAAGAACTAAAGTTTAATCTTTTCTCTATCTCACAAACGTGTGACAAGAAAAACAGTGTTCTTTTCACTGAAACCGAATGTCTTGTTTTGTCTCCTGACTTTAAGCTACTTGATGAAAGCTAAGTATTACTTAGAGTTCCCAGGCAAAGCAATATGTACAGCTTTAATTTAAAGAATGTTGTTCCTTCTGGAGATTTAACTTGTTTGTATGCAAAAGCCACAACTGATGAGTCTAAATTATGGCATAGGAGACTGGGTCATGTGAATTTTATAACAATGAATAAACTTGTGAAGGGAAACCTTGTAAGAGGTCTTCCTTCAAAGTTTTTTGACAATGACCATACTTGTGTTGCTTGTTAGAAGGGAAAGCAACAAAAGGCTTCCTGTAAGGCTAAACTTATGAGCTCTATCAGCCAACCCTTACAGATGTTGCATATGGACTTGTTTAGTCCAACATCTGGTAGGAGTATCAACCATAAGACATATTGCCTTGTAGTGACTGATGACTTTAGCAGGTTTAGCTAGGTTTTCTTCTTAGCCTCTAAGGATGAGATTCTTAAGAGATTTATAACAGAAATAGAAAACCAATTAAACCATAAGGTTAAAGTAATCAGGTGTGATAATTGGACAGAATTCAAAAACAGGAAAATGAATTAATTATGTGGATTAAAAGGGATAAAAGGGAATTTAGTGTTGCCAGAACTCCACAACAAAATAGAGTTGCTGAGAGAAAGAACATGACTCTGATTGAGGCTACTAGGACTATGCTACCAGACTCACATCTACCTACTGTATTTTGGGCTGAAGCAGTTAATACTGCTTGTTATGTTCTAAATAGGATTTTAGTGACCAATCCTCATAAGCAGACACCCTATGAACTTATAATTGGCAGACCACCAAGCATAAGTTTCATGAGACCTTTTAGATGTCCTGTTACTATTCTAAATACCCTAGACCCTTTAGGCAAATTTGATGGGAAGGCTGAAGAAGGGTTTTTAGTAAGGTACTCTGTATATAACAAAGCTTTCAGGGTATTTAATTCTCAAACCATAAAAGTTGAAGAGAATCTGCATGTAAACTTTCTTGAAAATAAACCAAATGTTGCAGGACAAGGACCTAACTGGATTTTTGATATTGATTCCTTAACAAATTCTATGAACTATCAACCAGTTACTGCAGGGAATCAAACTAACAAAAATGCAGGTCCCCAAGAAGCTAATGATGATACAGGTTTGAAGAAAAGTGTTAATGATAGACAATCTGAAGAAAAGAATGTGTCTACTCAACAATATATTGTGTTTCCATTATGGTCTTCTATCTCTTCAAGCTACAAGAGCTTAGATGAATCATATAAAAAGGATACAGCTGATGATGCTGCTGGTGAAACTCCTGTACAAAACCCAGCAAGTGAAAATGATCAAGCCTTGAAGAATGTTCTTGATAAGATGATAGATCAAGAGAAGAAGGCTAAAGAGCAATCAGATACTGTTAGAAAAGAGTTTGAAGCACAATGTAATAGGCATAATCTTTCAGGGAAGACTACTAGAGCTAGCAGCACTAACAGTTTTAATACTTTTAGCACACCAGTTAATGTTGTTGGTGCACTAAGAACTTCTAATGATGCTGGACCATCATTTGTTCCTCTTGGTGGATCCTTTCCAGATGATCCTCTCATGCCTGATTTGGAGGATACTACTGAAGTTTAAAATACTGGCATTTTTGGCAGTGCTTATGATGATGATGATTTGGACACTTACAATTCTCCTTATGCTAATCAAGTTATGGGTGCAAAGGCTGATTTCAACAACATGGAACCTTCAACAGTTGTCAGTCCTATTCCTTCAACTAGAGTACACTCTATTCATCCTAAAGATCAAATAATTGGAGATCTAAGATCAGCAATACAAACAAGGGGCATAACAAAGAAGAGTTTTGGAGAACATGCTATGATTAGCTACATCCAAAAACAGAGAAGGACAAATCATAAAGATTTCCAGAACTTCTTATTTGCTTGTTTCCTCTCTCAGCAAGAACCCACAAAAGCTCAAGCTCTTGATGAAAGTTGGGTTGAAGCAATGCAAGAAGAGCTGCTTCAGTTCAAGATTTAGAAGGTTTGGACACTAGTTGACCTACCTTATGGCAAGAAGGCTATTGGTACAAAGTGGGTGTATAAAAATAAGAAAGATGAAAGGGGTATAGTTGTCAGAAACAAAGCCAGACTGGTAGCACAAGGATACAAACAAGAAGAAGGCATTGATTATGATGAGGTTTTTGCTCCTGTTGCTAGGATTGAAGCAATCAGGTTATTTTTGGCCTATCCATCATTCATGAATTTTCTTGTGTACCAGATGGATGTCAAAAGTGACTTTCTCTATGGTACTATTGAATAGGAGGTATATGTTAGCCAATCTCAAGGTTTTATGGATTCAGAATTTCCAAAAAAAGTTTACAAGGTGGAGAAAGCCCTATATGGGCTACACCAAGCTCCTAGAGCTTGGTATGAGACTCTTTCTACCTATCTGCTGGACAATGGATTTTACAGAGGACAAATTAACAAGACTTTGTTCATAAAGAGAGTCAAGGGTGATATTCTATTGGTACAAGTATATGTAGATGACATCATCTTTGGTTCCACTAAAAAGTCTTTGTGTTTAGATTTTGAGCAAATAATGCACAAAAGGTTCGAGATGAGTTCAATGGGAGAGCTCACTTTTTTCTTGGGTTTACAAGTCAAGCAGAAAGAGGATGGGATCTTCATTAGTCAGGACAAGTATGTTGGTGAAATCTTGAAGAAATTTGGTTTTTCTAGTATAAGGACAGCCAGTACTCCTATGGAAACCAACAAGGCTTTGACAAAAGATGAAGATGGTGAGGATGTTGATATCCATTTATACAGGTCAATGATTGGGTCATTGATGTATCTTACATCCTCTAGACAAGATATTATGTTCTCAGTTTATGCATGCTTAAGATTTCAAGTTCAACCAAAAGTTTCCCACTTGAATGCAGTAAAAAGGATCTTTAGATACCTAAAAGGTCGACCCAAATTAGGCCTTTGGTATCCTAAGGACTCTCCTTTTATATTGGAAGCTTTTTCAGACAGTGACTATGTAGGTGCCAGTTTGGACAGGAAATCCACAACAGGAGGTTGTCAATTTCTTGGTTCAAGGTTAATCTCTTAGCAATGTAAAAAGCAAACTGTGGTGGCTAATTCAACTACTAAAGCTGAATATATTGCTGCTTCTCACTGCTGTGGTCAAGTGCTTTGGATCCAAAATTAGATGTTGGATTATGGATACAATTTTATGCAGACAAAGATTCATGTTGACAATGAGAGTGCTATTTGTGTTGTCAAGAATCCTGTCTACCATTCTAAAACAAAGCATATAGAGATTAGGCATCATTTCATTAGAGACTCCTATGAGAAGAGATTGATAGAGATGGTCAAGATACACACTGATAATAATGTAGCTGATTTGCTCACTAAAGCTTTTGATGTGAGTAGATTTAATTTTCTAGTGGCAAGCATTTGTATGCTTAATCTGTAGTTGCATGATCTCAGGGGAGGTTAATGGTGTTTAAGTGCAGTAGAGTATACACAAGTGCTATTTGGATTGAAGTTGGAAGGTAAACATGATGATCAGTTACTTAATACTGTTGGGCTTAGCTTTCTCTATTTGAAGAAACTTTGTACTGCTGGTACAAAAAGTTTATACTGCTAGGCTTAGTTAGTACTGCTTAGTTGTCATGGGTGGATTGATGTTTGACATGGTTTAGAGATGCTTTTTAGACGAATTTAAAGCTTAATCTGATATTTCAAGGATTAGTACTTCTCAGGGGAGGTTAATGGTGTATAAGTGCATCGGATTATGCACAAGTGCTATTTGGATTGAAGTTGGAGTGGATTACAACTGGTATGTTGTTTTGGTTGGTAGTTCTTAACTTTTATTCATGGGCTATGCATAGATATGGATCCTCGTGAATTCTCACATGTCTATCTAGTTATTTCTAGTGTGCTTGTGATGAATAGAGGCATGTTATTGCATAGTTATTGGAGAACAAGTTAATACTGTTAGACTATTAATACTGTTATACTAATATTAATATTGTTGGTGCATAACCAAGCACCTGGGGGTGAAGGTTCAGCAACACCCCCTGAACCCCAATTCATACCCTCTACTTCACAACCAAATGTTTTTTAACCTCAAACAGAACCACTTCCAACTAAAACACCTTCACAAATTTTTCATGAACCTCAACTTGAAGCTTACATTGAGCAACTACTCCCATTTCCAACTACATATCAAAGAAAAAGAAAGACTCAAACACGTAGGAGAACCAAAAAGGACACTAAGTTACCTCAGACTAGTGTACCTCAAGACCTTGAAGCAGATGAGGCTGTCCACAAGGAGGGGGTGACAGTGTGGAAAGGGCTATCACTACTGCTGCTAGCTTAGATGCAGCACAGGACAGTGATAACATAATTAGGACCCAGACCACGGCAATGCCTAATGTTGACATTCCTTAGGGAATAGATACAGGTGGCAGTCCCAGGCGCCAAGACACCATGGGAGGTGCTCCTATTCAGACTAGGTCTGAGAGAGTGCTTGAACAGCCTATTGAACTACCTCTCTCAGAAGGTCACACATCTAGAAGTGGGAAGGGCAGGATAGAACATCAATTTGAATTAACGGCTAATGTACCAATCGCACCCCATGATTTACCTCTCCCAGGAGGTCACACCTGGAAGTGATGAGGGTAGACTGAAACTACATGATTTGATGACTATGTGTATCAAATTGTCAAAACAGGTGCTTGACTTGGAGAAAGAGAATGATGCTCAAGCTGTGGAGATCCTCAGACTAAAGAAAAGAGTCAAGAGATTAGAAAGACAAAGGAAGTCAAGCACCTCACAACCAAAAAGAAGGAAATACAGACAGGTTAAGTCTTCAGATGATGATTTGGATGAAGAGGATGCATCCAAACAGGGGAGGAGTAGTGACAAGACAGAGCCAATGTTATGAAATTGCTAAAATGGAAATTGCATGAAAATTGTGGAGTTCACACTCTGTTTATGGATGGTACACCTATGGAGATTAATATGCTAGTAGAGAAAAAGTACCCACTGATCAAGGAATTATTGGAGAAGATGTTGAAGAAGAAAGTACTATGGCATTTTAGCTTATCAAGTTCATCAAATCAATGCTTGAAGAGTAGTAAAATATTTGGATACATCATCCTAATGACCAAGATGCTTAAACTGAAGAAACTTGATGATTGACAAGTAAATATCAAGTTTAGGGGAGGATTGTTGGGAATTTTGAGTTACTACTGCCAGTACTACTTTACTACTGCTGGTTCAAGATTGATACTGCTGCTAAAGACTGAAAAAATAGACTAAGTAGTTAGTAGTTAGTACTGCTAAAGTGATATGCATGAGATATATTAGGAATAGATATGCATTATCATTGTATGCGTTTTGTAAAGCCCATTAGGGTTTTCCTTGGTGTATAAAAGAAACCCTACGGCATAGTTAGAATTATCAATTTATAGTTAGTTATTCTGTAACCTAGGCAGAATATCTGCAATCAATATATTCAAGTTTAGTATTCATTGTTCTTCTTAGTATTGCAAGTTAGATTCCGCATAACTTGTAGTATTCACAATCATAGTTTCTCTTATAGTTAGTTTGGATTTATCCAAGTTAACTAAGCTTTAACAGGCTAGAAGATCTGTTCATTGGGACTTCACAGTGTGCTTGAAATCTTTCCAAGAAGGAGGAAGTTTATCAATGATTCAAGAGACTTGAATAACCTCATCCATGTTCATTTTGTGTTGTGCAAATCTTCCAACTATACCAAGAAGTTTAATGTATTGTTCCAAGACTAGTCTTGAATCAGTCATTTTGTAATTTGTGAAATTACTAACAAGGAACTTCTTACTTGATGCATCCTCAATCATATATTTGGCCTCCAATGAATCCTATAGATCTTTGGAAGATTCAACATTCTGTTAAATATCAAATAAAGGATCATACATACCATTGAGGATTAAACCTCTGCAAACATAATCATCATTGTCCCACTTGACCCTCTTCCTGACTTGTTCCACAGTTGGTTTATTACCACCATCATCAAGAATAGGAGTAGTCAGCACATACACCACACTCATGCTAGATAGAAAGAAGTGCATCTTCTTTTGCCATCTTTTAAAGTCCACCCCTTCAAACATGGCAAGCTTGGCAAAGTTTGAAGCTAGATGTTTCATAGCAGCAGCAGCCATTGATTATCACAAAATAATCTTATTTGATTGTTGGTTGTTGGTGTCCCAGATCAAGGTTAAGACAATCAATAGTCTAGCTAATTACCAGAGATGGTTACCGGATATCACTTGAAGTCGTGTAATCACTTTCAAAGAAGATTATTCGACCCTATTCCTGTGTATCACGAATACCTCCTTGGGATAAAACCAAGTGTTGTTCTTGTTTTAGGCATAAATCAAAAACACTGTGTTTCTATGTGTTTATGTTTTCTGTCGTATATCTCATTCAGTTATGTGATCTCCTATTTATAGGAGAATACTCAAAACCCTAGTCAAAGGAGTTATGTGAGGTTATAGGAGATATAATCTCTTCCATAATTGACTTCCTTGATTTAAAAAATTAGTGGTTACAATGACCATATTAAATGTGGTCATTAAATGTGATTGTAACTTACCATATGAAACAGTCAAATCAGTTATAAGTCATTAAATTCATATTAATGAGTTATTCCTTCAGTATCCTGAATATTCAGCTAACTCACTGAAGAGTATACAAGCTGAAGGTTCAATACTAAAAAGACTCACTGATGAGTTAACCCGCTGAGGATACTTCCTCTGATGGATTACTCCCTGATGAATATCCTTCAGTCAAGAGTTACTCACTGAAGTTCATCAACGACATGAATTCCTTTCAACCACTATCTGAGTCAGGGTGTTCAGTGACCTATGGGAGTATACTCCGTACCTCAAGTCCCTTTACCGGTATGAACTGAACCCTCATTGAACTAAATTTCCAACATTTCACAGATAAGCTCAAGTTATAATTATACTTGTTCCAATCTATTTTAGTCTATTTTGGGTCCATGTATTATTTGTGCAGCCCAACAACTAGAACAACCATTTGTTAATCCCTTATTTATTCATATCGTTCCTTTTTCGTATTTGTTTCCTCTTAATATGGTTGTTGCGAAGGGTTTGGAGATTGATGGAACTGATATTATGAAAGTCAATTGTGATCAAGGACGGAACCAGGGGGTGTCCCGGGACCCCCATGGAATTTTGCGGCGTAGTGTTAAATTTTACGGCGTAGTGTTAAATTTTGTTAAATTTTTCCTAAGTGCACCTTGTCCCAAAAAATTTGTGTTCCTCGTTTCGTATAAATTTTCGTAAATGCACCTGGTCCAATTGTGTCTTGGTTCTGTCCCTGATTGTGATAAGATGTAGAATCAGTCCAGGATTTAAGAATTAACCTTATACCAAAAACATGTACAGTAACATGTAAATACGTAAGCATTTTTCTATGTCTACGTTTTTTCTTCTAGAACAGTAGTGTCATAATTAAATATTGTGCACTCAAGAGGACGATTTTCATGTTTTAGAAAAGGGGCATCATTTTATCATTGCACAGGGCCTCTAAATCTATGAGACGGCCATGTTCGCTGCTAGTCGTCTACTACTACTACTTGTATCAAACGTTGTATTCCATGTGACAAACATTGTAGTTAGGAGAATGAGTTAAGCCTAACGCTTAAAAACATATATAATAATGCTCTTTATAATACATTATAAGTGGTAGTTAAGTTGATGTGGAGTTTGTTCTGTGAATGAATTTTTTTTTGGGTAATCAAGTAGATATGAAGTCTGTTTTGTGACAAAAAATGATTTAGCTAGATAAAATGGAGAAAGTTTATTCCTCCATAAACAAACAATTATATCTATAAACACTTAGACTATGTTTATTCATGATCTCAACCAACCAGTTGGAGGTACAAAGCACATAAAAAACTAATATTATATTACAAGCACACAAAAAAAAAAAGTGTTCAGAACTGGTTCACTTGAAAACCTAGATTGGCAACCTTCAATCTGCCACATGGCAACCAATGAATGGTTATTTTCTTTCTTTTTTTTTTCTTTTCATACTTATTATTTATATTATATGTTATATTGAGTTGTTGATAAATGGTAGTAAAAAATTTATAAATTGGTTGTGTAAATGAAAGAAAAAGAAAATAACATTTTAATAAGAGATTGAGTTGTGTGAGGTTATGAATAAACATAATCTTAATGAAAATGAAACTAGACGCCTCTTATGTTTCCAACACCGATTAGAAATAAAGAACTTTTGAAGAAATATTAAAAAACAAATCCGGTTAAGATAAATGCTACTGAGAAAGAAAAAAAGAAACATGTGATTTTGAAATTTTTATCAACCATGCCAAAAACACTAAAACTAATTATTATTACATCAGTATATGAGGGTTGCATCGACCCATCGGTGATGATGTAATGGCTGAAAGTAAGAACTATAGAAGAAAGAAGTGTCGTATTAGAGTGCTAGGAGCAGTGGAGCCGTTCGGCTCGTGCCGTTCGCAAAAAGTGGTGTCACGTCAGCAAAATGAAAAACGGCACCAGAAACTGAACGGCACCACATTTGCTGGGGCATTGGTTGACACCATAATTTCTGGTGCCGTTCTATTTTTTTTATTTTTTTTATTTCACATATTATTTAAAATAAACATATTATAACTAAAATTAAATTCATTAAAAAAAACATTACATTAAAAAAAAGACATAAATTAACTCCTCGTTTTGGGTCCACACGTTTCGAGCTCGTTTCTTGATTTCGACTTGTGATTCGGTATCTTTGGTTTTTTTGGCCTTCGCCTTCAAACATGCGCCACGGTTCGACTTCTTCGACGTCGGGGTCGGGATCGGCTCCTCTTCGTTCTCGTCTTCGATTTCATCGATTAAGTTAAAGGATTGGTGGTCGGATGGTGGTTGGGAACCGGTGGATTGGTTTTGTTGTTGTTGTTGAGAATATTGGTTAAACCCTATTTGTCGTTGCATTTTCCATTGATTAAATAACGACAATTCGTCGGGATTAACAAATGGGGTTTGGACATTGGGATAATAAGGCATTTGGTTATATGGAGGTTGAGTGGAGGAGCCCGGATTGTTGTTCGGATTCGAAGACGACCCCAAAATTTGGTTGGTTGGGTCGTTTAGCATACCCGAGATCCAATTTGGGTTGGGATTCATTTTTTGGAGAAAAAAAATAAAAGAAGTAGAAAAGTGTGTGTTATAAAATATATTAGAAGTGTGTGTGAAATATGAAATAATAAGGAGGTATTTATAGGATTTTTAAGGGGTAAAAATGAATTTTTGAGGGTTTAAATTTCAAAAATCCGCTCTCCCTAAAGGATATATTTAGAAAAAAAAATGAGAATGGCGTGGGCTGGTATGAACGGCGCTAAAGCCGGAGTCGAGCGCCGTTCTAAAATCCGGCGCCGTTCATTGGCTTGGGGCTTTGGCTCAACCGCTCCCCTTGCTCTTAAAGCAATGTTTTAAAACCTTTTCGGCAACCGGTCTAACCAATTCCGGTAGCTAGTTAAAGGGGTCAAAAGTTACAAGTTTTCTGATGACTCAAAACCTAGTTTGACCCATTAGGTTTTTAAATGGCCCGATCCCAGTTCAATATTTTCAATAAGTTTGTGTTTGTTTTTTTATTTTAATTAATTTAAAAAACATAAAACAAACCAATTTTCCCCGAAACATGTATAGTAAATCGATATATTTTGAATTATGGAATGGAGATTTGAATATAGCTTTCTTTTAATTGCTCTGTTTGCACCATTAGTGATAAAGTTTTATACACGATCTATAAATGTTATTATATTAGTTTTGGTTTTGGTTTTGTGAGTATAACTAATATCAATTTATGCTACAGATGTGGAAGCACGTAGCCACGGTTTTACTGGCCTAATGAAGAGTAATGACGGAGAATTGTCAAAAGACTTTCGTGATCGAGCTTAGAGCCAGGCTATGAAGTTTTAGAATAGACAGAAACAGAGGTCAGTGTTGTATGGTTTTATAATCATTTAAATGGGTAACTCTCATAATTGTAGTATACGTTTGTTTATTGTCACACCACATGTTAGCTAAAGAAACAGGTTTACCATTTTGTGTAAAAATGGTTGAACACCATCATAGCCTGTTGTAGCATTGATTCATGGTTCAAATTCATCTATATATTTCTTCCTTTTGACTTAACTGTCAACAAAAAATATATAAAAGTATGTTTCATAAATCAGCTATATGGTCTGTAATTTGTTATTTTAGATATAATGTTTAGCTCTTAAAGGCAAGTAATTATGCATGTATTCACCTAAACTGTACTCAAATGTTCACAATTTTCAAAACTGTTCACTAGAAACGTTTGGATTATTTTTCAAAGCATATAATTTGAAACGTGGAGATATAGATTTGAAATTTAAATCTTCATGTCCTCTCTTCTCAATCTCACGTTCAATGAAAAGCGCAGACGTTCATGAAAAGTGGAGACTGGCACATTTTTTTCAAAATTGCTTCTTCCCCAATCATTATGCATTTCGAAATCTAAAATAAAAATCTTTTCAAGAAAAGTGTACGCTTCATCAGTTAAGTGTTTTAACGTTCAATGCCAAATATTAGAGTGACATAAAGCATAGCGATATGTTAACTTCATCAGGTAAGTGCTAATGTGGTCAATCAGTGATTTCTAAATCCGTTTTTTGTTAGCATCCATACATCCCTGCTCCTACTCGGGTAGTGGATTGAAAAACTGATTCTTTTTGTGTTTACATGTTTATGTTGCAATCTTCTCACCTTATACTTTGTTTACTTGGCTTCTTTGGATGTGCTACCTTAATAAGGAACTTTGCTGTATAAGGAACTTTGTTGTATATGTTATGGTTGCTGGTGACCAGCTTGAATTGAATAAAGCTATTAGTTTTGTGACTTCTGGAAAATAGACAAATGTATTTTGAAAGGTAGGAAAACGGATAAATGTTATTTAGTGTTTATATTCGTAGTAATCGGTCCATTAACCGAGTCTATTTTTTTAGCATACACAACTCTATTGTAAGAAAGTATCTATTTGTTTTCAGTATTTTTGATCAACCCTGGATTCCTCATGTTTGTTGACATATGTGCCTATTATGTCGTTGTAGCTTCGCAAAACCCCAGGTGGTTATAGATGCTTATTTGACTCATTCAACCATGTACTTCTTTTTGCACACACTATGCATTTTTATGTTGAATTTCCAATTTAGTCTTGCACACAATATTCTTGGTCTGCGTCTGTTAATGTATTCAAATATAAGGTGAAAATGAGATGATGATTATATATGTTTGATAAATACAACATAGTTGTCGGTATCGTCTATATAAATAAAATAAGTTTTTCACCATTTTTTTCTTACCTTTTTATAGTCACTTATAATCCATTAATCACATAATGTAGCACGCTAAACTGAGGTGTTGCAGGTGATAGTGATTTAATATCCAATAAAGCGTTCTTATTAATTATGAACTGAGAAAGTCTTACAAATATTATAGTTTGGATGTAAACTGTAAAAGGCAGATTTGGTTGCAGATCCAACTGTTACGTAGATGACAATAGTTCCTGAAAGTTTATTTCAACCTTTTGTACCAATGACAATAGTTCCTGAAAAGGGATACAGCTCTAGCCACAACAGCTGTTTACGAGTCAATGTTTGCAGCAGAAGATGGCACCATCCCTGTAACTTTCAGGTGATTCTTAGTAAATCCTTAATGGTATTTTCTTAAATGATCATGATATATCAATTACAGGTTGAGGTGCCATAGTGGATGGTACGGGTGGGTTGGCTGATGGGTCAAAATGGGCAGTTTTTTGGTACATGGCAAAATCGGTCGGGTTGGGTTGACCAAATTTACTTTTGGTCCATTTTTTTGTTTTTCATGGCTAATTAGTGTGTCAAAGTTGATTACAGTAATTAAATTATTCCAATAATGAACATAAGTAGCACGAAATTATATGCAATAAATATACACTTCAATGACTTTCAACCCATTTGACCCGTTCCCCACAGTTGTTTTTATTTATTTTTCCCATTTGCTTTGGTAAAAACCAAGTCCTGCACACAATTTGCATAGTAATAGATTTAGTCCAAGAATTAGTTTAGTTGGATCTGTGAATTGGGAACGTACTTTTTACTTATATGAAATTCGTTTTGGATTTTCCTATTATTCGGGGGTACCATAACGAATGTGATGTTTTTGCGACAGATGATATACATTACTGGGTGGAGGGAACACGACTCTTAGCAGAAGGCCAAAAGGTTCAAGGATATCCACAAGGAATTCGGAGGTCAAACTTTTTGAAAGATTGCAGTGAAACATCTCTGTAATACCATGTCTCATATATTTCAGTTATATCCTATATAGTATTATTTAAATCACGTTTTGCAGGCTGTAATGGAGAGTGCCGCTAAAATCAACCAATAGAAAGCTAATAAAAATGACATTCTAGAGGCATTCTAAGTATTAGGAGTGTAAGGGTGAAGTTATAGTGGTAAGTTTTTAGGAGTGTAATGCATATATTTAGCAAGTTCAATGTGAGATTGAGCTGATAGAGTTTGCTAAAATCAAGGAAAGAGAAACAAATTGTTAATGATACAATAAATTGGCTTTCGTTATTACCATCAAAAGAAAATCTATGCACTATCTGATTAATGTGTCCTTTCGCTTCGAATTATAAGCCTGTTAATGTGAATGTCCAACAGTTGAACTTGCTCAACTGCTTTGATTTATAGAAATGAAAATGTACATTTGTTACATTAATTTGTGGCAACACATGGATAGCAGTTTCTCCTCTATTTAAGAGTGTTAGGCAGTGTTTGGATAATCTTATTTTTCGGGCTTATAGGCTTTCCGGTTCTTTAATTTTGAAAAAAAACTAATATGCCCTTTTCTTGCAGTATATGAGCTTATCAAATTAAGCTTATGGACTTAAAGCCATAAAAGCAATTAGGAGATTTTAAAAAAAATGGGTAAATAGGTGATATTTTGATCTTAAATAATCAGTTTCATTACAGCTGATATGATATTGATTTTCTAATACTGATTACATAACTCCTGAAATCAGATTATAATCTGAAGCAGAATTTGTTTGTCCAAAACACCCCAAGTATTTTGTGGATGTTAGCCAATTTCTTGAACTGCTCTCTTTTTTGAGGGGTAGATGCATTCATCACATTATAATGTGAGACACTTGACCTATACATTGTCTACATTTACTTTTATTCCCCATTTTGTGGGACCTCAATGTGGTTCTACCCAACAAAGTAAACGGAAACGTGATTACAATTTCATTTATCCTCACAATGGCAAAATGAAATGGCCTAAACAAATAGCCATGAACATTAATATGACAAAATGCAACTGCCCATACTTTGAATATGGAGGTATTATTATTTGCAACAGGAATCATGGAGATAACATGTTACAGGTGCCAAGCTTAGGGAAATAACTGATGATGCCAAAGCATTTACAACTAGGAATAGGGCTCTTGCTGCACTCTTTGTTTATACACCAGCTGGAGAGTTGCAACGCCAAATCAGATCATGGCTTGCAATGAACTTTGACTTTCTTTCAGTCACTGGTGTGGATGTTGTAGGTGGGGTGACAGGTCAATTGGAGCTTCTTTCTACTGCAATAATGGATGGTTGGATGGTTGGTCTTGGTGCTACAATGCCTCCCATTACCGTCAGTCAACTGTTAGCAGAGTATGCAAAACGAGTTTATCAAATGTGTGGGATCTAATTTTTCCACAAGGTTAGGATAACTTTAAAATAATGTACATGTTTTAAAAGGCTTATTAAATTATGTTAGTAATTCGATAACTAGAGTGATCGTGGTTTTATGACTTAATGGTTTGTAAGCATGGTTTCATGTTTTTGGCTTACAAATAGAGATGATTGAGTGTTGAATTTATGATTTGTTGATTGATCTTTATCTTCTTCCTTCTCTTTCAGGTTTGGACGACATAGTAGAATCTGACATTGAATCTGAAGGTGAAAACCGTGGAGCATGATAATGATCATCTGTAGTAGGTATGTCTTTACTTCTGGTATTAAGCTTTCAATGCACCGATGCTCCTACAATCCCACCACCTCCTTTTTTTTACTCGCTGAAACTGTAAGTAATCACAATCATGTTGCGATGAGCTTTGTGAGAAACTTGGTGTTTCATGTGCCTTTCTTGTGATTGCCATTAATTAAAAGAATACAGTTAAAAGTTTAATTTTAATTTCTGGCCTTTTGAAGTTATATTTGCATATTTCTTAGCACTTATACCATTTGCGGGGGGTAGATTGAGTGATATTTTACTTACAGCATCTTGAGGTAACGTTACACTTTGGATGAATTGGTTAGCAAATGCTTGTGACACCGGTGTTGGAGATATCAGTTTTCTGAGTGAGCGTTTTCTTCTAAGTTTATGACGATGTTGTTTGATTTGTTTGGGTTTAACTGTACCGTTGAAGGGTGATTGGTTTGGCTGCAATCTTCGGTATACTTTTGGAGGGCATGTGAATAAGACGATCATTATTGGTGTGCTAATCTGTAATCAAGTGTACTTGGGTCGTCCCGAATAATTTGATTATGCAGAAAGATGGGATTGAGATTCGAAATATTTTGGCATGAATCAATGTCGAGCATTTTGTTCATGTAGCCTTAATTAGTTCCATGGTTCACAGATGCACAGTTTTGAGCTATCAAATTCTTAGACAACAAGTTTGTTATTAATGTATATATTGTACTTACATTAGTCCTAGTGATGTCACAACTTATTTCATTCATCTTCTTTCTTTGATTGAATCGTTGCAAAATCTTTATTTTATGCGTGTTTTAGCGTATAAAATCACTAGTTTTAATGCCCGTGCACGCACGGGACTTATACATTATGTTTTTCTAAATTACATATATATTTTTATTTTTTTTCTGTTTTATAAGTTATGTTATAGAGTATTATCGAAATATATGAAGATAATAGATTCACTAAATCGAAATATATGAAGATAATAGATTCATTAAATCCTTTATGTATTACGTAGTATATGAACTTGAAGATGATTACTAATTCTTTTCTTTTGATTTACATGTTTTCTGACTTGACATTGTGAGCCAACTAATCACAGCAAAACTACCTTTTAGGTAGCCTGGAGTCGGCTCAAGTGAACCTTCGATGTGCTTCGGTTGTACAACATGATTTTAGGCCGACAATGAAAAATCCACCAAAAGGTCTTCAGGTAGATTTGAGATGTGGTTAGATAATGTTAAATCTTTGTTTGGAAGTAAGAAATTGTTTACATTTGTTGTATTTTAAAATATAAAGTTTAGAGGTATACATTTGTAAATTTATAAATTTACACTTTTAACTGTATATAATTTATTTAAAATTAAACCACTAAAGTTTTATTAATTATCTCCTTTTTTTTCAAGTTTTTGTTTTCACAAATTTGACACATATTTTAATGTGTTTTTTTTTCTCCATCAGATTTTTTCACCATATTTTTTCAATTTTAACCAAATTGATTCAATTTTGACTTTTTATAGATCGCACGATTTTGCCTACGTGGCAAAATCAAGCATTCTGATTAGTTCAATATATTTTCATATAAGATTTAATCTGATAGAAAACTCCGAAATGATGTAATTCTTTTATTATATAAAAGATATATTATATAAATGTGATATTATTATTATTATTATTTTACCCATTATCTTTTACACAACTTTGTGTATATCTATCTTTTGTATACAAGTTGTATAAAACAAATTTTGTATCAAATACAAAAAACATTATATAAAAGTATTTTGTTTTAGTATAAAAGTTAAGGGTTAGAACAAAAACAAAAACAAAACCTAAACCAAACAGAAAAAAAAAAGGGAACCAAAATAACCTACCGAAACTAAAAACGATGGTTTGGTTATTTGTTTTCAAAAATCCAAAAGTTCGGTTTCGTTTCTATTCGTACGTCTAAATGTAATCTATTTACATAATATCACAAATCGATCTATTATATAAATGTTGTCAACGGTTTCTTAAAACCCCGTGAATTAAATGCCTTTTTTGTTATATTATTTTAATTTTTTTCAAAGTAATATTTTCTCAAATTAATGTACCATAAAAAATTAAATATGTTTTATAGGGTTTTGATAATTTACATGTATCGTAAGTTTACATTAATATTTTCTATTCACGGGGCTAACATGTAATTTATTTACGTAATACCACAAATCGATTTTTTAATAAAAAAGTACTGTTACGGTTTCTTAAGGCCCCGTGAATTTCACGGGTCAATAAACTAGTATACTGTATAATACAATTGCGTGAAACTTGCAATACTCAATATAATGATCGGCTCTACAGAACGTTTTTATGTAAGAAAGCAAAATGATTTTTAACCATATACATCTGACATCTCGAATGCTGACAATGAAATACGTGCTAATTGATTGTGACCTTTGCGTTTTGTGGCTTGAAAAAATGTGACACTTGTAATTCCAAAAAGAAAAGAAAATGTAACGTTTTACTGATCCAAGCCTTTGTGGGTGTAGGGTTTATTTGGGTTTTATTTAGTTTGTCTTACAAATGGTTCATGAGTAAACAGTATGCCTCACATAGTTTCATTGTCTAACATGATATCGAAACAGGTTTGATCCTCAGACAAAGATGATTACGTTGAGTCGCCTTTCTTAAGGCACCTGTCAAAAATTAGTCGCCAACCCTTTATCCCTTATATAAAAAATGTTTAGTTTTCGGCTAAAATCCTAGTTGCTTACTGTTTTGGCCATAACCATAACTCATTAACCGCTTGAAGTTAACTAGCGATGTTAGCGTCATTCTTTTAGTTTTTCAATTATGCACAAAACCCCACCAAGATCACCTTCACCGGATGTTCAAAGCACGGCTAGAATCTAGTTGCCGCAAATTAAACTTTGTTTTGTCTCCGCTTTGCTTTTGAAGCTTGTTTTTACTTTTGTTGCTGATGTTTGAAGATTTGATGCCACTTGATGTCGGGGATCTTCAACAACAAATGAATATTGCTCTAGGGCTTTGGTTGCTTATGCTTTTGGTTTGGTTTTGCTTGAAAAATGGTATCCGCTTGTTATCGAGTGTATTCATCAACAAATTAATATCCCTTTAAGGTTTTAGTTTTCGATTCCAATTCAAGCTTTCGTGATTTCATCGTTCGAATTGCGAGGGAGTATTAGATGATAAGATTAGTATAGCCCAAGCCCGGTTGTATAGGGTGTATTTGGGTTTTATGTAGTTTGTCCTATAAATAGTCAATAAATAAACATTATGCCTCACGGCGGGGTTCATTCTTTAACATTAATGTAAGCTGTCAGGGAAAGTCTAAAGCAGTCAGGGATTTCGTTACGGTCGTTACTAAGGGGGTGTTTGGTTCGCCGTAATTTGACGTAATGTGGTGTAATTGTAATCTGAATTACATCACAATCCTGTTTGGTTGGCAGAAAGGTTGTAATTGTAATTCAGATTACATTACGTAGGCTGTTTGATTTGCGTTGTAATTGTAATTCAGTCATTACAATTACATTAAGAGAGGGAATTCATATTACATAAGATGCTGGATGGAAAGTTTTAAATTACGTTATAATTCAGTATTTTATATTTTAAATCATCAGTATTTATTATTATTATCATAATTATAATTATTATAATAATAATAATTATTATTATTATTATTATTATTATTTATACTATTATTATATAAATATTAAAATAATAATAATAATAATGTTTATTATTATTATTTATTTATTTTTATTTTTTATTATTCTTATTATTATTATTATTATTATTACTTTATTATTATCATTATTATTGATTAATAATAATATTTATTATTATTATTTATTATCATTATTAATATTATTATTTATTATTATTAT